>MU873899.1:5086-25992 GCA_036418205.1 Ostertagia ostertagi | reverse complement strand
TTTATGCTCACAACGCGTCCTTCTACATGCAAACAAAACCTCTATGAAAAAGCGTTGTGTCGAAGAAAGTCTGGGAAAACCAGGAGTGAGGTGTGAAATCGTGTTTAACGCTCAATACACTCTGAAGCGCTATGAGAAGTAGCGGCTATTCCGTCCAGATTCATTTTCAATGAATTCGGGTGTAGGTAGATGGAAAGATAGGTCTAAGATGCCAGGGATCACCTTCATATGAGGAAGCTAGCCCTTGGCTAGAGAGGCCCATCGATGCACGGTGAATTAAGTGGGAATTCTCCTCGACCATAGCCTCATTGTTCCTCTGTGCGTTGAAAAGATCCCAGTCGGTAGAAATGAAGGGGAAAGCTCAGTCACAAACAAGTTTTGTAGAAATTGAAATCGTAGTCGCGGAAGCCAGCGTTGAAATGGGCTGACTGAATGTTCAGATAGGCTGGTTTGCGTACCACATACTCCGCAAAACATGCCTCACGCTTCCAACATTTTTAGGAACTTTTACAGAAATAAATATAAAGTTCACTGATTATGGTACAACATCATATTCACATAAATGCAACGTACCTCTATCGAAACAATACCAAATATTTTGGCACCAAACTGATAAGTTGTTTCTTTGTAGGTGAAAGGCACTTGAATTGAATAGTCCATGCCTAGATCACCACCGTTCTGCAAAGTTTCACATTACTATCAAAACGTGCTACTTTTCCAGAAGCTGGAACGTTGCCTCGATGAAACCCACAAATTTTGGGCCGAACCATTTTGTGACGTTCTTCACAAAACCTTCCCCATACGATGAAAGCTTTTGGTATTTTAGATCTGAGGTGATGGTACAGCCGGGGTCTGAAGAGGCCTCGGTGAAGCTACACGCTACGCAGAGAGCGATTGCTAAGGTGAGCAGGAGCATACTGGACGATGCTGGTATGGAATCGCTGTACAAAGGCAGTCGTTAACGAGCTGGTGACTCATTCACGCCGGCTTTTAAGCTCCACATCCCTCCAATAATGTTCAGGAATCGTGTGCACTTCATTGTTTTCGTAGCTTTCATGCGACAACTGATAAATATGCAAGGGTTTGGAAAAAAAAACTACGTGCTCAGGACTTGATCGACTATTTAAGAAGGATAAAACCTACATGAACGAAATAATTAAAATGGTTCGTTTCGCTCCTTCCTCAGACGAACCTTATTATTTCGTCAATCCCCGGAGCTCATCAGTGAGTTGGGATTGGCGAAATAAAGACACAGGGGAAAGACGAATAAACCTTGAGTGACGTACAAAATTATCATGCAGAGGAGCATGCAATGAAATAATTGTATATTGACTAAATGAATATCCTTCTATATTTATAAAGCGCTAACTTTGTGTGTCGGTTTGTGTATCTGTATGTGTGTGTGTGTGTGTGTGTGTGTGCGTGTGTATGTATGTGTGTCCGTCCGCAAAATGAAGTGAGTGAGAAGGAAGCTCATGGGATAAACAAACCGCTAACAAATCGGGTAGCTTACAGGATTTGAGATATCAATGTTTTGTAGCAGGATAGTTGTGATAACACTCTTAGGGCTATATAAACACCTGCTTAGCACACTTCCGTTCATTCCACATGGTGCTGCAGTGGCAGCTGGAGGGCAGTGGAGAGAGGAAGGGAGGATGAGGAAGGGAAGCGAAAAATCTACCGTCATATCATGATTGTGTCCCTTCTACTGTTTGAAACACCATTGTTTGCATACGCGTCACTTCCAGGAGGTGTTGGTGTCACAGGAGGAAGGGACCATAGCGGAGGATAGAAAGCTTGCGCAGGAAAGGAAGGTCCCGGCGGTTGACGGGGGACTAATCTGGTATTATAAAATAAAAGTATTCGTAAGTAAATACAAATACGAAATGAAGAAGACTCTGTAAGTGTTCCATTGTTAATTAGGTAATAATTCAGTGACTAAGTATTCTTTTCACTGGTTCATTGATATTCTTATAATTACTCGCCACTGAGATTTTGTAACAAATAAAATTATTTTTAAAAAGTGCGTCATCTATATTAGATATGAATGTGTCAATACAGAGCAAGCGTTGGCTATTCTAAGGGTTTCAGTGTATATATTTGGGCGGTTCGGTAAGTTCCTGCCGATTTTGACACTGAAATCAAATGCGCATATCTCGGTCCAAACATAACGCTTTGGATTTGAATAAAAGCTGTCATAATCCTCATAAGCTTCTCTTGTTGGTAAAACATTACAGTTGTTGAAAACACTACTATAAAAAACCAAAAAAAAACACTGCTATAAGCGATGAATCCGGCAAAGGCCATTTTAGCATCATGCTGAACTTCGAAGCATTTCTCTTCAAAGAAGCTATCCAGACGGTAGGAAAAATGGCAGCGATATGCAAGAGGTTTGGTGAGTATGATGTTAGCAACGCACTCAGTAGCCCATCTTGTTCAATTTTCGCAGGGTTATCGCTCGGGGTGGTTCAGGGCACATCGCGAGGAGGAGTCGTTCCGCTTTATGATAGTTCTTATTGGCGCATTCATTAGTTTTCGGTGTTTGACACCTCCTTGGAAGTAGAGTCCTCCACAACATTTCCGTCTAGGCTTGAAGTGCTACACCTGCCACAATCCTCGTGAAAGTCTTCACAACTTTGCCCTCGTGCATTTCCACCTTCTAGAAATCCTGCTGACCCTAATCTCGATCAAAGTTTAGAGGAGGCTTCTCGATTATTGCCGCGAATCTTTTCTGTGTTGCACGTTACAATTCAATCAAGAAAAGGGTCGTTTTCATTGAGCAGAAGAGGGTAGAAGGAGAGCGGATGAGTGTTGGAAACAGGGACTCTCAGCGCTACACGCTTGTCGACTTTTTCAAAATTTTCAGCCTCTGCGTTCATTTTAAAATTACAGGTAGGTTATCTCTGATTTAGTATTAGGCTTCTCTACAGCTTCTGTGCAAATTTAGTTTAGTCAAAATCCTTAATTAATTTTATTCATGTCCGATATCCAACCTCTACCCTCTTCATCTTCGAGGCTCTCGCAATTTCTGGAAAAGCTATCTGAACCATTGCTGCACAGCGCTGTTTTTGTGAATCTTAGACCAAACACATAGCTGATATTGCGACGTGCTCGCGCCTCTCTTCGGCTATTTATGGTTGAAATAATGAAGTGATGCGGAATCGCCTTTTGACCAGGTGGTTTTCAAGGCTTTAGAAAAGTGGCAACAACTATTTTTGAACAAAACTGACACTACCACTAGATAGAGCGAGAAACGCGCTTCAAAACGATATGCAAAGCTGCAGCAAGTTACTGAAAATTAGTTGAGAACTAAGGCATTCAAATAGTGCTACCAAAATCGGCGGAACTTTCCGGATAGCCCAATATAACATATACATAGTAGGGATAACGAAACCCTTATTGTGTATGGAAATGTTTGCGCCACTAAGGAAATCCGATAACCTGACGTGTGGGGAGATTGGAAGAGGATCGATAGGTCATATCGTAGCAGATCGCGCGGGAACGCTGAAGACGCGCCGGACAGCAAGAGATCTCGACCGATATAAAAAGGGACGCCACAGGACGTCAGGAAGAACTTCTGGCATAGGTGTCGGGGCCTTCAACCGCTTTTTTGTGTTTTTTACACTTGTATTTGTTTATCGATGTTCTTTTTCTACATAAGGTTGCTTTTGGTTTTCGTCGAGCTTGTCTACCGGTGACACTGGGGGCCAGCGAAGTGGATCTTTCGTGAGACGACCGAACGGAGAGACAGCTTTTGTATACAGTGCCGAATATAGGAGAAGGCAGGACATTGATTAGTAATAGAAGTGCGCGTATCGTTGTGGTAGACGCAGAAAAAGAATAGAAGTGAGAATCTTGATGCTATCTATAAGGCAATGGGAGGCCAGTGCGAAATAGGCAGATAGCGCCAGGCCGGCCAGGGAGAAGACTGGCTACGATAAGGAAACAGGCAACCGGAGGTGAGCAACATTTTCGAAAGGAAAGACTTGTAGTAGCCCTGACCGAGGAAATCGATCGGGTGATAGAATCGATAAAGGGCATAAGTTCGAAAATCGATGATGGTCTATTAGGCGCGCGCATCGCACCAAAATACAGGGCACTTATGAATAAGGCAGTAGATGATCAAATCGATAGCGCGTGCGGGATTCTAAGTAACTTGAAGAAAGGGGCGCAATCATACTCGACTTTCGGGAAGGAAGTAATTGAGTGTCTGCAGGAAAAAGGTATTGAAACAGTAGGTGACTGGAGTGACTTCATCAGTGTAGTAGAGAGGGACGGGGAACTGCTCGCAGAGATCTGCAATATGCTGAACACGGATGTCTTACAGGTACGAGACATCGTCGGAGAAATTCAAGCACTACAGGATAAAGAAGCCAAAAGGGCCAAACAAGCTGAGGCGTTCGAAGAGCCCATGGAAGGTAGAGAAATCAACAATAAATCTGATAGTTCTCATGAACCGCAGACGGCTAATGGTCATCTGTTGCAGAAGACAGATCAAGTTGTAGAACGGAATCGCGCGGAGGCACGGATTGGAGTAGCCTACGAGCGGCCCTCGACAACATGTTCGGATCACTCGGAGAAAAGGCTGGACCAAAAAGGAACAGGTCAGAACCACATAGATAATTTCCTGAAATTTCTACAGGCGAGTAGTTGTGTAGACCCAGGAATATTCCGCGGTAGGGCAAAAGAGAATTTCAAAGAATTCCTGCGCCGATTCAGGAGAAAATACGAGCCTCTAGGGTACGAAGAGAGGGTACTGATAGAAATACTCGGGGATGATCACCTTGATGAAAGAGCTAAAAATGTATTCCTAGCGATCCCCCAAGAGATAATAAGGGAGGGATTCGAGGCAGTAGTCAAAGAAATGGATAGGGTACTGTCCAACGACTCAACCGCTTCCAGGATGAGGGCGTTGAATGAGTTGAGAACTCTGAAACTAAGACCGAAGCAGCCTATCTCAGAATTCTGTGTTGCGCTGGAGAAACTGGCCCGCAAAGCGAACCCCAGCAGTAGCATTTCCGAAAGATCTTTGGAATACGCTCAAATCTTACTGGAAAACTTGAGGGAGTGGCCAGAGTACTTGCAGTTGCTCAGCCTACTTCACAGATGTGATCCAGGGAGAGCATATAATGAGATTAAACAATTAGCCATCACCATAGACCAGTCTCGGACAATGTACGGAACTCCGCTGAGAACTGCGCATATGGGGTTTGACTGGAAAAAGCGAGCGGCAGTTTACAAAGGCCACTTAGAAAGGGAGAGGGCGAAGCCACTAGAGGGGCATGATTCAGAGGAACACCATGATGTCCCCGTGAACAAAAGGAGCGAAAATTCCGAAAACCGCAAGTGTTTCAACTGCTCAAAGGAAGGACATATCGCCCGCAACTGTCCATTCAAAAGACCGATCGTGAACAGGATAAAGGAAAAGCGTCAACGATCCACGGACAAGGAAGAAGCAGCTCGCATATCCGAGATAGTACGACAAGCCCGATCCATGGGGATAATTGCACAACAAAACCCGATGCCAACGAAACTAGTCGGGCAAAAGTCAACGGCCTGGGTTAACATGTTGCAGAAGAAAGTTTCTGCGCTGATTGATACTGGGTCAATGATAAGCATCGTGCCGATCGGACTTCTAGAAGCCGCACAGAAGACTGGGTTTAATGTGGATGAACTCAAGGTAATAGAGAAGAAAGCACTCAACCAAGTGTTCGATGCATCCAATAACCGAATGGAATTCCTGGGTGGAGTGGTCATACCCGTAAGGATGGAGAGCGGAGCGGAAGCGGAAGTGGCGTTCTACATATCAAAAGAAAAAGGATTAGAGATCTTGCTAGGGACAAACGCATTGAATAGCCTAGGAGTTCAACTCGAACTACCGAAGCCAAGCCTGGAAGCAAAGGGAAGTGTGGACGACTCGGGAAAAGTGACGGTAACGAGAAGGACGTATGTACCACCGTTCGGCCATGCACTAATCCAAGCACGCTGTGACGTTGGAGAAGATGCTGTAGAGCGCGTGGTATGGCCCGTATCGAACAGGATAGCAGCAGGTGTGTTCAAGATAAGGAACGGTGAGTGCACAATCCCAGTAATCAATGAGAAAGAGGAACCTATACTGTTCAAAGAAGGGGACGAGATTGGCCAGTGGAGCACGGAGAAATGGAAGGATGCATGGGACGAACTGAGGCCAGTGATGCTGGGAGAGCTAACTCCCAAGCTAGGAGAAAACGCCAGAAGACAGAAGTTATATGAGCAAATCTCCCAAAACATATCCTCCAAAACTATTCCCGAGGATATAAGAAAACTACTGGACGCAAACGGCAACGCGTTCGCCGTGTGCGACCAGGAGCTATCTGCTGCGAAGGGGATAATGATGGAAGTTGACACAGGCGATCATGCACCTATTAAATTGAAGGCAAGACCGATTCCCTTGGCAATGCGAGCCAAACTCAAGGAAATGTTGGACGATCTCACATCGAGAAAAATAATTGAAAAAAGTGCATCCGCGTGGGCATTCCCCATTGTCTTAGTGGAGAAAAAGGACGGTAATATAAGACTTTGTGTCGATTACCGCGAATTGAATAAGTGCATTCGACAGGACGCTTATCCGATGCCAACAATAGATGCATTGCTTCAAAGCATGGCTGGTAAAAAGTACTTTTCCACTTTGGACCTCTACAGTGGATACTGGCAAATCCCGCTCACGGAAGAGGCGAAAGAAAAAACTGCTTTCACAACGACTGAGGGTTTATTCCAGTTCAGGGTTACCCCGTTCGGACTGAGCACGTCACCAGCAGTTTTCCAGAGGATGATGGATACGGTCTTACATGGTCTACTAGGGAACGAAGTATTTTGCTACATCGATGACATTATGATCTGCACCCACTCCAGGGAGAGACATATCAATCTCCTGCAGACAGTGTTCACGAGACTGATAAACGCGGGACTTAGATTAAAAGCGGAAAAATGTGTACTGATGGAGACAAAGGTATCATTTCTCGGGCACATCATTGACGAGGCTGGAATACATACGGACCCACAGAAGACTGAGGCGGTGAGAAACTATCCTGCACCCAAGAATGTAAAGGAACTTAGAACCTTCCTAGGAATGGCAGCGTTTTACCGCAAGTTCTGCCTGAATTTTGCTAAGACGGCAAACCCACTATTCGAACTAACGTCGTCGAAACGAGCATGGCAATGGACCTCAGACTGTGAAGAGGCGTTTAATAAGGTGAAAGATTTCATTTGCTCAGCGCCTGTACTAAAACAGCCTGACATGGGAAAAGCTCGGAGTGGAGAAAAACCATTTATCATATGCACGGACGCTTCCACAACTGGCCTCGGTGCAGTGTTAGCGCAAGAAGACGACGACAAATACATACATCCTATCTTCTTTGCATCTAAGACATTGAGCAAGGCTGAGAAACGATACCACATAACGGACCTTGAAGCACTGGCAGTCATTTTTGCCGTCAAAAGATTTCACTTGTTTATCTACGGGGTGCCAACAACCATCATGACCGACCACCAACCACTGACGGCGCTGTTTAAGAGAAACAACGTATCAGCAAGAGTATTACGCTGGTCCCTCGAGCTGCAAAGATACAAATTGGAAATCAAATATGTGAAGGGCAAAGCCAATCTTGTCGCTGATGCCTTGAGTAGAGGCATTCCAGTAGAAGAAGATCCGACATCTTTGCAAGGAATAAATGACGCAGTAGTAAATACAGTAACTGTGGATAAGAAAACAAAATGGCAAGAAGAACTGGATCAAGACGAAGACTTCTCACAAATACTGGAGGCAATCCACAACAATGATTTAAACCAAACAGTAAGGGCGAAAGGCTCCAATATGTGGATGCGTGTTGCAGACTTTGTGCTTGAAAATGGGAATCTCAAGATGTACACGGAAGACGGCACATTGGTATTTGTAGTACCAAAAAGTGCAAGATATGAATTTTCCACGAAGCACACGCAGGTGCCTTAGCAGGCCATTTCACCGCATTCAAGTTGTTGAAAAAACTACGTAAAGAGGTCTTCTGGCCTACTATGACGCAAGACGTACACAGGTGGACAAAGGAATGTCAACGTTGCTTCGTTCATAACCCTAGACCAATTGGAATTCCTCCCCTGAAGCCCATTGTGACCACAAGGCCGTACGAACTGATAGGGGTTGACGTGTTAGAACTAGGACGGACTTCAAGTGGAAACAGATATGCGGTCACAATCATTGATCATTTTTCAAAATTCGCACAAGCATACCCAACGGAAGACAAGTCAGCCGAAACAGTGGCGAATATACTTTTCACTCGATGGATATCTGATGGCTGCCGATGGCCTAAGGCAATATTGTCCGACAAAGGAGGCGAATTCGAGAATAAAGTGATGGCCGAATTGATGAAAGTCACAAAGATAAAACACATTATGACAAAGGGATATAATCCCCGGGAAAATGGCATCACGGAGCGACTAAATGGTACAATTGTGGCGATGCTAAGGAGGTCAACGACAGTGCCAACGGAATGGGACAAAAGGCTACCGTTTTGCATGCTTGCCTACAATATGACGCCTCATAGATCCACAGGGGAAAGCCCCTATTTCCTACTCCATGGGATGGATCCATACTTTCCATCAAATGCTGTGCCGAACACTGAGGTGTCATGGTTTGCCTTGGATAAGGCGATGGATGACTACAAGATAGGACTGATGCAGTGTATAGCAGAGACCCACGAAAGAGTGAGGGAATATAACAACCGCGTGAGAGAGACCATGAAAAATGAGTACGACCGAAGAAACAAAGTAGATCGTGAGAAACTACCAAAGCTGGGAGATAGAGTTTATCTACTCTCGCCTAAAGAGAAAGCAATGAGTTCACATCCCAAACTTACGAGTGAGTGGGCCGGACCCTTCCGAGTGATTAAAACGGGTGATAATTCCGCAGTGATAACCCGAATAGGAGACAACTCAGAACCAATTCAGGTCCAATATGACATGCTAAGAGTAGTACCACAGCAAATTTCTGATGAAAGAGTTGATACAGTAAGAAATAGAGGAAAAAGAGGCCGTAAACCAAAAGTGAAAGTGAATAAAGTAAATTGTCCATTTTTCAGAGGCGCTGTGCTCGAATCGAACTCATGCAAGGGACACCTACAGTACCGATGCAATGATGGATGCCTGGACGAAGTCTATTTTGGTGATATCAGAGACGTCCCCTTTCCAGGAGCCTTTGCAAGAGAACCCATCGGAACACTCTGGAGAGCCTGGAATGCTGCGAGCATCTTTATGAGGACCGATATTAACACAGCGGAGAAGATCGCATCGTGGAAAAAAGAAATGGTGTGCCTAGATGTGAGAGCCCTTAAGAAAATCTTGCGTCTCGCATACGATTGTTGCCTGGACTGGACAGAATTTGTCTACGTGACAGACGGAATCAAGAAGCATGAAAGAATACAAGGCTACTGTTTTGACAGCGCTTACGACGAGGCCTTGAAAGCCGTGAAGAAAGAAGTCGAAGATCGAGAGAAGCAACAGCGGCCGAAGAAGGAAGGCCCAACTGGGTTCGCGGCACCTGAAAATGCACTTCTGTTGGAGCGAGATGGCCCCAGTCGCGGGATCATCACGAAAGTAGCGACAACGTTCGATAAGTTGAAGACTGTACTTGATGAATTCAAGATGTGCGCTACGTGGATCATTGTGTGGCCAATGGACGTCTATTTCACGGATCCGCTAGTGTGTGAAACACTGCAAAGATGCCACCGACACCTAGAGGAAGGAGGACGAATCATTTCGGTATGGCCACCCTTGATGGAATCGAACTTGGTGACTTGGAAAGGCCTTTCGGAAATGTGGCAAATCCTCGATGACGATTTGCAAAAGAGAGCGGCACCAAGACAGGTTATGCTGACGGCAAACCACAAAGTAGAAGGTGGTAAGATATTCATTGAAGCTGGAGCTCCCGAAGGCTGTCTTGATTTTTATGGAAAAAACGTTACGGTCGGAAGCGCTAAGGCATTCTATGAGTGCATCAGAAATCGTGTCAGAGACGCGAAGCTCCCCCAACTTGTACCAATGGAGGTCCCGCCGCCGAGGACGCCGGCTCCCCGTGGGGGGAGGATGTGGGGAGATTGGAAGAGGATCGATAGGTCATATCGTAGCAGATCGCGCGGGAGGCACGCTGAAGACGCGCCGGACAGCAAGAGATCTCGACCGATATAAAAAGGGACGCCACAGGACGTCAGGAAGAACTTCTGCATCGGCTCCGGCCGACTTCAACCCCCCTTTTTTGTGTTTTTTACACATTGTATTCTGTTCGTTGTGTTGTTGTTCTTTTCTAATAAAGTTGCTTTCTGGTTTTCGTCGAGCTGTCTAAACCGGGTGAAACCCACAAACCGCAAATCAAGATCGACCTATCATAACCCACAATAAAAACAGGCTCCGAGAGAATCAATCACACACCTTCAAATTTGGATCGAAAGTTCTAAAAGCCGCTTGAATTCGTCAAGTGCAGCAAGAATATCCGTCGGAAAAATCTGAAATATATTAGAGTTGATCTAGGAATTGTGGTCGGGATTTCCTTGTGTATAGCGTCTCAACAGCATTTAAAACAAAAGTAAGAATACAAGACCTTGTAACCAAGATCTTGAATAGTATGTATCAACACCAGTTTTTGAAATTAATGTTTTATGAGTTCGGCTGCTAAATAGTGGACAAATACAGGGTCTCCAACGTTCGCAGTCACTAATGGTAACCGGCTACATCACATTGTGGCGTTTATTTATGCGCAACATGATCAGATAGGCTACATCGCGATCTCGCACCAGATCGCTTTGTTTTAGACGCAGCAATATCGCGAAGAGGACCAACATAATCATCTCAAGGGCATCAATTGTCTTCAATACTATGAATACAAAACTGACCTTAGTATCGCCATCCTTCCTTAACAGAAATCTTGTTATCACTTCGCGAACAGATAGAACATCCACATCGTAATAATCTTTCTTTTGAACTGCACTGCCGAGAAACGTCTGCAAAAGAGGCAGCACTATCTTAGCAACGTTAACAGACAGGGTTAAGCTAAGAAAGTTCATAGAGAAGCATAGGAGATTAGGATGACATACCAATATGCATAATGTCGTGGGTATTCAGCTTAAAGGAATCCTTCCACGGAAAAAGCTCCGCCCTCATTACCACAGAAAACGATACCTTAAAGGAATCTTCCACGGAAAGAGTGATCATAGGATTAGTATTATCGAAACTAACGCTTATGTTCCGTTCTTTTTGCTATGCTCATGAGGCTAGGGGCCTAAGGGGTATCGTTTTTCTGTGGTAATGGAGGCGGAGCTTTTTCCGCGGAAGATTCCTTTAAGGTATTGGTAGACGAAACAAAAGCTGAAGGCAGCTGTTTGCGAAAACAGGCGACGAGCGCGCACGAGCGTTGTAGAAAGCTCATATTCACAAACTTTCAATAACTCAGCAAGGAGATTACACTACGCATGTCAGTCTAAATTATGCATGTCGAAGGTCATTTGATGTCGATTGAACTCTTAATTAGAGGTGCTATGTTTGATATAGCGAAAAAGAACCACAGGAAGTTCTGAGAGTTGTAGACGTCAAATATGAGGCCGTGATTCTCACCACTGATTTTGAGTGGTAGAGGAGATTTCGGCTAGGGTAGTGATCTCTTTGAGAAGGGTAGCTCGATTAGATGACATGACAAGAAAAGGAGATGTGGGATGAAATTCATTTCCGAAATAAAAAAAAAACGGGAAGATAATCACAGTTTCCAAATAACGTTTGCAATGGCTGAGACGGGACGGTATGAGGAGTCACTGATGGAAACGTGTCGAGAAACGATCTACAACTCCGCCTAGCAAGTCGAGAAGGGTTTAAGTTAAGCCCTCTTTTGAAAGAGTGTGGTCAGACCCTCTCTCACATGTTCCCACCAGTGACGTGCCCAACCATCTCCGCCTCTCAGCCAAAGCAATTGCTGTCTTTGAGATTGAGGCTGAACCACGTCGCCATTGACGTCCCAACCGTCATATTTTCAGATTCCTAAACCGTACCAGACCTCCGTTTCCACTGCCGCATATGCAACCTTGGTGCTCACCCAAATCATCGTACTTACTGTCTTTGAAGCAACAACCCCAGAAAAGGTTTTGTTGAAGAATCTGTCCTGTGATGGAATAAATAGACCACGACTATCACAGATGTGGCGGCTTGACAGTGCGCGTCATCATGGCGCTAAGGTCTTACAGAAAAAATCTGATAGCGACTACTGTCAACTTACAGACAAGATACCTCGTGCTCCCCACGCAACGTGGATTACGACGTAGCGGATAAGGTAGCCGATAAGTGTAATAAGTTCATGTCTGAACGTCTGATTAGGTAGGTCAACAGACTTGACAAGGCGACGGTCGCACTTAATGAAAGTCGCGCGGATAAGCCGTTTCCAACATACTTTGCTGGAAATCAGCAAAGCATGGGAAGCAGCTTATCCACGCAACTTCTATCAAGTGCGGTGGCTGCCACGTCATTTCCGGTGACACGCCTAATCAGACTTCGAGATATGGACTGTGGATATGGTAACCCATCGCACTGATGCGGTTGCGTTCAAAAAACTCTTTAGTCCTTCCTTTCCGCGCCAGCATTATCAATCGCACCTACTCCACCGATTTCAACTGAGGCTTGCTTTAAGGTACGCCCGCTGGAGCGCTCGCCATAAGAATGCCTCACGCTGACACTTTCTAGACATGTTCAAGACTCAGCTCTCCATAAAACCCTCAAAAATGTATGTCAGGCTCAACACCTGCATGGCCGCATCTGACGATTTCCTTCTTCGTAACTTTAACGAGAACGACGCCCTTGTGCAAGCCGCAGAACCATTTTAATGGGTAGTGTCACAAATTTTGAAAGCTGCAGCCCCATCACATCAGCTTGCGATGTTTGCAATGTTTGCTATCTCCATTCCATATCCAGCACACACTACCTACCGTGAAGTTCATTGTTCACTTACTATCATGCGTTTATGAGTCAAGTTTCGAGACTTAGATGTCTATGTACCATCAACTTTTGGTTACATGTAAGACAATGTATGAGTGTGTATCATATTTACCTGCACGAGTAGCAGAAGCAGCTTCAGTAACATTTGAAGACGCCCGTTTTCCAGCATAAGCAGAGGTGTGCTAATGTATTTGTATAAGCAGTCATTCAATTTATTGATGTACTGCTGCCGAGTGAAAGAGAGATCGTGCTTCTTCGACTTTTTCCTTTTCTGTGTTTCCTCTTTCGACGAACCACCATCACTTGGTAGAGCGACTGCATCGTCGTCTTGTATCCAACGTCGTAACTGAAACTTTCTCATGATACATACCGTAGAACTACCGGAAATAGACCAGAAATGACTTACAATGCTCAACGCATAAATCACAGTTGCAAGATTGAAATCGTCATTCGGTATGCCGAAACTGATGCTACCTATTTCACTCATAACTTGGCGTAGGTATTCCTCGAATTTCGTCTTTCGTACATTGCCAGGTTTGTCTCGATAGGTTTGATCCAACTGTGAAGCCTTGCTGAAGAAATTGTAACTAGATTAAGTCATCGCTGAGATTTGTTTGCTCGAAGGAGCCATGAAAAATGGGAGTCACTTCCATCAAACATCACAGGACCTCTACAACAATTTGATGGAGCTATCATAAAAAGAGACTGTTCCGCCAGAATTTTCGAAGCAACCTATAAGGAAGGACTCTAAAAATGCCGTATCTTAGGAAGGGAATCCAAGCATGGAACAACGCAGCCGTGAGTGAAAGCTGAGCTGAGTGTAATTTGTGTTTTTCTCACCAGTTGAACGACTCTTCCTCGCCTCACTTCATCAGCCTGCAGATGCCTGTATAGGGAGCTTACGAGTAACTGCTAGCAATCTAGGCACCATCACCTATATGCATTGGGCAAAACAGGCCACTACCAACCGCTGCTTAGCAGTCGCGCGAGCTTTCTTGCAGAGAGCTATGACCAAGCAACGTTCTTCAAAGGCCCTTTTGAGTATCCCGCTGAGAAAAGCAGAAAGGGAAGGGAACTCGCCCCACTAATTCACATCGATAAAGCGATTTCGTTTCGTTGTCTGTCTGTCGTCTGCGCTGCCTGCCGTTGTTGTCTGTCGGTTCTGTCTGTCTGTATGCTGTGTCTGTCTGTCTGTCTGTCTGTCTGTCTGTCTGTCTGTCTGTCTGTCTGTCTGTCTGTCTGTCTGTCTGTCTGTCTGTCTGTCTGTCTGTCTGTCTGTCTGTCTGTCTGTCTGTCTGTCTGTCTGTCTGTCTGTCTGTCTGTCTGTCTGTCTGTCTGTCTGTCTGTCTGTCTGTCTGTCTGTCTGTCTGTCTGTCTGTCTGTCTGTCTGTCTGTCTGTCTGTCTGTCTGTCTGTCTGTCTGTCTGTCTGTCTGTCTGTCTGTCTGTCTGTCTGTCTGTCTGTCTGTCTGTCTGTCTGTCTGTCTGTCTGTATGTCTGTATGTTAGCACGATTCCCTAGCTCCTCGGGATCCGCCTTGGATGGAGCGCGGTCAAGTTGTGCGGACGGTGGGCAAGAGTTCCGAAGCACAAACTTACGCTATTCAGCTAAGCGGGGCCAAACGTGGGTTAAGGTGTGCATTGGTAAGTCACATCGAATTAGGGAGACCCACCCCCCGGTGGGCGGGGCGTTCTCCAAAAAAGCAATGCTTTATGAAAAATTTCATAACTCGGTTGGGAGAAAGCCTACAGAGAAAAAACAATTAGGTGTATGGGAGCAATGTTAAGTGCTCCAGCAGCCAGCAGAGGTGGCGATAGACCCAAATGGAGAAGCGCCGCTGGAAGAGATACACGGTTTTCTACAGTTATAATTCGAGTCGGAGAAGTCTTGGTGAGCCCAGAAAAGGGCATATGGAGGTGGGTGAAGGAGTGGAGCCCAACTGCTATTGGTGGGGGAGGCATGACCAAAGTGGGCGGAGTTCGCGACGAAATTCATAACTCGGTTCCAAGAAGTCCCGAGACCGGGAAAAGAAGGATGAGGTGGTGAAGGAATGGAGCCCAATCGCTGTTGGTGGGCGGGGCATAACAAAAGTGGGCGGAGTTCGAGACGAAAACTCATAACACGGCTCTAAGAAGTCCCAGAGACCGGGCAAAAGGTGAATAGAGGTGGGTGCAGAGTGAAGTCCTTTAACTACATGTAGTGGGCGGAGTTTAAGGTAGGCGATTTTCACAACTTTGTGATCAGCTGAAGGAAGTGTGCGAGAACTGTTGGGGGGGGAGGCTGAAATGCACGGCAAGCGTGTGCGGCGCAAATGCGTGTGCGAAAGATATCCCATTGTACATTACTGCGGATTTCGGACCCAGTAACATTGCGCCGCTCCGATTTAATAGTTGAGAGTTATCCTCGACAGATTTGGGATCAACTTTCAAACGCTTGCAAGAGCATAACTTTAGAAGGTCATGCGAACGTAAGCTTACTATTGAATGGTCATGGCGAAGTGAGCGCTTTTCTTATCTGTTTAGCGTTGCTTACTATCTTCTTCAAATTGTAACGATGTTTTTCGAAACATAAAACTTCCCAAGAGGGCGACTTCATCTAATTGATTGTCAAAAACATACGTTTCAAGAAGAGAGAAGACGAATTCAGGAGAAGGCCCAAGTTTTATCATGGCATGAACCATATCCAACGCAAGATCATTTGCACCAACAGAAGGAACCGGGTACAGTTTTTTAGAGGATGGAAGGAGATCCCATTCCTCCAGCAGTCGGAACGTAGGCGCACAAGGCAAAACCTTAAAAGTAGATTAAAACACAGTAAATTGCACTGGACTCTTAAGGAATACGCTAAAACCTGATACCGACCTGGGTTGGATTCTCAAAAATACGTGAACTGAGTGATCCACAAAATTGGACGCCAAGGGTGCGAAGTAATACAAGAATGGCGCTAGGTCCAAAAGATTTCAGACGTAAAATTCTGAGATCGCCAAATTCGACTTCTTTCAAAGCATGAAGCGGGTCCTCTCGCTGAAATAAACCCATATTATAACCGTATTTTGCAGCTCCAATAAGGCAAAAAGCAGGAGAAAGATCAACATATTTATTGTGGAATGAATAACATAGTAAAGGTAATACAACAGGAAGGTACGGGCACTACACAGTGATTATTTTCAACGGAAACGTAAAGCAACATGCAACTCATTTAAGATAACATTAGATTTATGTTCATGAAATGGGCGAAGTTGTAGATAACGTTCGAAGTATCCCAATTAAGATACTTTTATATATCTATTATAGAAGTTCGTCTTCAAACTGGCCAAAGCCCGGCATCGGGCTACTCAAGATATCAGGGTGGTGAAGAGCGTGAAGAGCAACAACGGCGCCATCCTGAGGAAGCCAGCCGAAGTCGGAGGAGGTGGGAAGAGTACTTCAGAGGTCTTCTGAACGAGGAGTTCCCCACAAGAACAACTCACGGGCAGAGGCCACAGCTGGTCCCATCGCACTCTGGACAGAGGATGAGGTTCGGTGTGCACTTGGGAAGATGAAGGTTGGAAAGGCAGTTGGTCCGGATGGAGTACCCATAGAGGCTTGGAAGGCGCTTGGAGAGCACGGGGTAAGGTGGCTCACCCGCTTCCTGAACACGGTAACTGCCGAAGGAAGGATGCCGGATGCCTGGAGAACAAGTACTATCGTCCCCATCTTCAAGCAGAAGGGTGACGCGATGGACTGCTCCAACTACCGCGGGATCAAGTTGACTGCGCATACCATGAAGTTGTACGAGCGCCTGGTCGACTCGAAACTGCGGGAGCTGGTCCATCTCCCAGGAACAGTTCGGTTCATGCCCGAAAGGTCTACAACGGATGCCATCTTCATCGCTAGGCAAGTGATGGAGAAGTATCGAGAAAAGCGCCGACCCTGCTACCTAGCCTTCCTCGACCTGGAAAAGGCGTTCGACCGGCTACCGCGAGCAGTGCTATGGAGGTCGCTTAGGGAACGAAACGTGCCAGAACACCTCATCTCTCTGGTGAAGGATATGTACGAAGGAGCCAAGGCAGCTATACGCACCCCATACGGCCTAACGAAGGAGGTGGACATCACGGTCGGGGTGCACCAAGGGTCAGCTCTGAGCCCGTTCCTCTTCCTCCTAACACTAGATGGCCTGGTGAAGGGGCTCATGGAGGGACCACTGAAGACTATCCTCTATGCTGACGACGTCGCCTTGATAGCTGATAGTAGAGAGGAACTTCAAGCCAAGGTGCAGAAATGGCAGAAAGTCCTGACAGAAGGTGGGCTACGGCTGAATGTCAAGAAGACCAAGTTCCTGAGCTCCGAAGAGGGTGCAGAGCCGATCGTGGACGGCCATGGTGAGACCATCGAAAAGGTTGGAGGACTTCGATACCTTGGAAGCGATCTGGCAGCCGACGGTAGTGATGGATCAGGCGGTGAAGGCTCGGGTCAACGCTGCATGGATGAAATGGAGGGAGTCCACTGGAATCCTCTGCGATCGAAGGTGCTCCAGAACGCTCAAAGGAAAGGTGTACCGGGACAGTGGTGAGGCCTGCGATGCTCTACGGCAGCGAGTGCTGGGCCTTGAACAAGAATCAGGAAAGGCAGCTCCACTCTGCCGAAATGAGGATGCTGAGATGGGCCTGCGGCTGGACGCGGCTGGACAAGGTTAGAAACGAGGACGTCAGAGCGGTCATGCAGACTGCCCCTGTCCAGCTAAAGGTACGAGAACAGCGTCTGCGATGGTATGGGCATGTGCTAAGGAGGCCACAGGACCATCCGATAAGAACAGCGATGGACTTCGAAGTACAAGGCAAGCGACCGCGAGGAGCCCCGAAGAAAAGGTGGAAAGACGTAATCAAGAAGGACCTAGGTGAGGTCGCGGCCACGATGGAAGATGCCCTGGACAGAGCAAAGTGGCGACGGCTGACAAAAACAGCGGACCCTGCGACTGCGCGGGACTAACGCTAGGGAGAAGAAGAAGAAGACGGAAGAAGAGCTCTGAGCCAAAGCTGAGCGAATTTGCGCTAATCTTCCAAGAAACGTTCGAGTTCGTACCTAGAAAGTTCAGACGAAAGCGAACTTAACGCGAGAAAAGTGATGTAGGCGTATTGAGAAAGCGACAACCCTGCTACTTAGTTTTCCTCGGCCTGCAGAAGGCAAAATAGACTGTCTACCGCGACCAATGTTCAGAAGGAGCTCAGAGAACGGAACGCTCTCGAACATCTGTTTTCCTTGGTGAAATACATGCACGAAAGAGTTGAAGCAGATCTACGGGCCCAACAGAGCCTGACAAATGAAGTGAAAATTTACGGTTGAGGTACGCCAGGGATAATCTCTAAGCCCGGTCCGCTTTTTGCTCACCCTGGAGTCAATGGGGAGAGGAACTAATAATGCGGAAATTGTGAGAACGCATATTTTTGGTCGTAACACAGCGACATGAAACAACATTAGGGGAAATGGTGTAACCCTGGCAGATAAGTGTTGGCTAAAAAGGGGCTGCGACTAAACGTAAAAGGCAAACTTCTCAAAGATTTTGTAGAAAGTGCAAAGGCGGTCGCGGACGGCCGTGGAGAAAGCATCAACAAGGGGGATTCCTATACTCGGGAGTGATGCACCGCCTAAGAATATGGATCAAGCAGCAAAGCGCGGATAAACGCGGATCTTCTATTTTATAAAGCGGCTAACTTTGTGTGTCGGTGTATGTCTGTATGTATGTATGTATGTGTGTGTGTGTATGTATGTATGTATGTATGTCTGTGTCCGTCCGCAAAATGAAGTGAGTGAGAAGGAAGCTCATGGGATAAACAAACCGCTAACAAATCGGGTAGCTTACAGGATTTGAGATATCAATGTTTTGTAGCAGGATAGTTGTGATAACACTCTTAGGGCTATATAAACACCTGCTTAGCACACTTCCGTTCATTCCACATGGTGCTGCAGTGGCAGCTGGAGGGCAGTGGAGAGAGGAAGGGAGGATGAGGAAGGGAAGCGAAAAATCTACCGTCATATCATGATTGTGTCCCTTCTACTGTATGAAACACCATTGTGTTGCATACGCGTCACTTCCAGGAGGTGTTGGTGTCACAGGAGGAAGGGACCATAGCGGAGGATAGAAAGCTTGCGCAGGAAAGGAAGGTCCCGGCGGTTGACGGGGGACTAATCTGGTAAATTATAAAACAACTGGAATCTTCTTTCGGCATACATTATACGTAAGGGAGATTGTCATTTCCTGAGCGTCTGGAGACCGTCGACTCCTGTCTACCACTGCGAGGTGGTGAGGCGCAGAAATGAGGATGCTAGGTTAGGTAAGCATACGGCTGGAAATGGATGGACAGAGTAGGGAACAAGAATATTAGAGTGGCAACGCGGAGAGTCCCGGTCCAAGAAGTAAAGGCCGTCACGTGCGGCAGTGCTGCGATATTATGGGCAACAGGATACTCGAAGGCAACAGGGATCCTCATAAAAAAAAAACATTATGACTTACAAACTCTGGGCAGGGAGCCTCAAGCAGCCTCGAAGAAACGGTAAGGAGCATAAATAAGGAACCTAGTGAAGTCGCCACGGTAGTAGATGCATCATGGATATAGCACAATTGCGACATCTAACAAGAACTGCGGCTTTGCGACTGTGCGAGATCAACGCTAGAAAGAACGAAACAATGCTATCGGCGAAAATCCTCGTCAGAATATCGCTTGCGACTTGCAACACACTGGCGTGCAGCCACAAACTAAAAATGGCTAATATAGTATGCCGCAGCGGTGCTCGCAATTTTTTTTTCTTTGAGTATCAAACACCTCGAGCCACTCATTATTTGTTCTGTATGGATTCGCGAGCATTTTCGCCGTCGTTGATCTGCGGGTTTCATGAGACAAGCAGTTGTTGAAATAGTATAGCGTAAAAACTATCCACGTTATAAACCAACTTTATATAAAGCGAGCAGTTGGTGTGTTTTCATATAAAGATGCGGAAAAACTTGGAAAGAAAGTTAACAGAAAGTAAGACACAACAGACAAAAGAACTGATCTTGCTCCAGTGGACGTGGCTACACTTTCGAGCAAAAAATGTCTCAGTTTTCGAGAGAATTTCTTTTCACAAACAAGGTTTCTTTATTCTCCATTGACCTCGGAAATTCTTCAACACATCCCAAACAATATCCATTGAAAGTTTAATTCTGAAAGAAGACTGGAATTCCGGGCACTGTTCGATGAAATTGAAATGTTTCCCCAAAATGCGAAGTTTAAATTGACCAAAAAGCAATGATGAACATCCAGAGCTCTTCGTTGTTCCATAACCTACAGGATTCCAGAAAAGATTGTTAACCGTATTGGAGCTTTGACTCAATTTTTGCGCAATATGACTGCTTGACGATTCCTGGTCCTTTTTTGCTACAGTTTACCTTTTTCAAAACCAACTGTCTTTTTTATCTTGTGGGAACATTAAGGTGAAAGCCTGATAACTGCGAATCAGTTTCATGAAGCAAAAATGAATTTCAACGAAGAAACACGGGGTGGCTGTATCATTTTTGAACATAGGAAAATCGACCTCTTCTGAAAAAATAAGCACAAAATTTTTTAGTGTTTTCGACATGGATTTTTGTGTTGATATCTGAACTCGCCATGAAATTTGTCACATTTTCTATCTGGACAGTTTTTCAGAAACTCTATGAACTTTAAGTTTTCGAACAAATTTTAGGTGGCTGTATCATTATTGAACGCAGTGTATGTAGTGTATTGCATGCATATTGTTCCTGTAGGTTTGCTGAAGGCAAAGTAGAATACGCGCAAGTAGAATACAACCAGGTATATTCCTCATGGAATTCGCTTGACGATGAAGGAAGTTTTAGGTAAGAACCGATCACAGTACTATCACTCAAACGACAACCCATTCTTCAAAGAAAGCCCACC
>MU873898.1:0-10675 GCA_036418205.1 Ostertagia ostertagi | reverse complement strand
TGATACGCGCACATTTGACTTTCTTTGCCTGAAGTTTATTCAGCCACCTGCCTTAAATGTGCCGCTAGCAATATTTGTTACCTCCCTTTCTGCCGCACCGAAACAATGTGGGACTCCTGACCCACACTCATTTTCAAGGTAGCCCTTAGGATCGATTCGAAACTGGAACGAAAAATCGAAATTTTTTGGATGATACATTTCTGTTTGCATCATCTCTCTACAGCTTTGCCTTTTCTCTCCGACTTTTTTTCGGAGCAGTCCTACCGATGACTGTTCCATTGAATTTGAAGCTTGTTCTCCAGCGATCACAATTTAGTTCCGAGTATCCGGCAGAGAGGGAATTAATACGAAACCAGAATGTGAAGCGTGCCGAATAGTGCCAAAACTTGCTTGGAAATGCGCGAGTGTGAGTTGAGATGTTAGAACAGCGTCAATTCCCTTTTTTGCCGACTGTTCCTAAGCTACATATAAGCTTCCGCTGCAGAGCCATGGCAGAATGATCGGTCAATCTTGTGGCGAAAGGTTGAGAGGGTCCGAACGCGGTGGTGCCCTAGCAGAAACTTGAGGCAGTTCAAACCACTCGGATCACAGCCACCTGAGAATCTTGCTCGGGAAACACTTCATTGAAGGGTTTGTAATTGTGATTTTTTGAAGAAAGGCGTTTGGTGGGGTCGCATTGTGGTTTTGGGAGAATTCAAGAAAGAAATTGTGGATGTGGAAATTTTAGGAAACGTTTCGAATATTCCAGTAAGATTTCAAACATCTAACAATGTTTCCATGTTCAGTGGGAACCAAACCGCGTATTCAGCTGCAACGAAGTCTCCAGGAAGCCAAAGGAAGGAGCGGAGGGGATCAATTCCTTTAGGAGGGGGAACGAGAGGCGAGGGAAGGATGGTGTGGTGATGTGCTGCCTTCAAGTTTTTTTTTATCTCGATCGACCCTGGTCCAATTCAGGTATTGTTAAGATCCTCATATCTCATGCCTTTTTTAAGCATATCCGAAATAGTATTTATACCTAACGTGGTAGTGATAACTTCAGAACAACAAAACAAGGAATAATTGATTTAAAAAAATGGTGATAGTAGATAAATAGAGTAGATCTTCTAATCATGCGAAAACAACACCAGAAGTCGTGGAATCGCGGCGAAGACGTTGGAACCCGCAATTTCGCACAGACACCTTTATATTCCACAGTTTCGCTATCATTCAAAAACCGTCATCAACACTGTCATTGAACACAATACTTTTCAGGCTTTGCGTTGCCGGAGCGTCATGGCGTCATCGACGACTGGATTTTGGCAACAACAGGCTTTCGTTTTCGCGGAACTTCGACAAAGAACCTGGTATCACTATGAGGATCCTGCGTCGGGGTGCTGCTAATTCGCGTTTTTCTCATGGTGATTCGAGTGATTTAGCCGCATATATATGCTGGAACAATTCTTATGCTGTTCCAAAAGCAGAATGAACAACTGATTAAAATTAACATGCTTTAAAGGAATCTTCCACGGACCATGGACCAGTGGGCGGGACCGGAAGTGGTTTTGCGACGAAATGCATGGTAGGTACGGATCCACGTTCATGGGAAGGTTTGAAGTGAATCCTGTTCACGTTCGTGCGTTCGACACGTGGATCCGTACCTACCATGCATTTCGTCACAAAAACTTCCGGTCCCGCCCACTGGTCCATGGTCCGTGGAAGATTCCTTTAACACTTCGGAGGGCTCTCTGAGAGATTCAGTGGATGTAAAGGGTCCACGTGGGTCTATTGGACTAGTCTGATTAAACATATAACCGCAGTACAGTAACGCTAGGTCGAGCGAAAGTTCCTTTGAGCCCTCAAAAAATTAAGGTTTAGTGTTCGTTTCATCAGTTACCGGCCACTAAAAATCATGGATATATCGCAGAAACATAGCCCTTAGAAATATTCCACGGCAATGCTCTTTAGATGTCAAGTGAGAACCAGGGTCAACCGTTTCATTGCGCAGAGATCAACAAGGGAGTCGTATTTGACCGATGGAACGTGGGAGGTTTACTAGTCACAATCCAAGGCATGACAAAGTGGCTAAAGAATAGAGATTTCACAACTACCACGACTACTAATTACAGATGACTGAATGGCGCTTCCCGGAGTAGGAGATCCTGTCGATGCTTCAATTATTGCGAGCAAACGAATTCGAGAAACCACGTACTTTCAGAGCAGATCAAAGTGCTGGAAAATGCGACATTTGGCGGATTGGCTTCTAGAGTCCTAATAAAAATTCTGATTGAGAAAGGTTTTGGCTTCAGCCTTATGGTTAGAGATCTACAAAAAGTTCAAACAAGAAGGAAGTTCATGGACATTTGAACGTCGAAAACTCGCGCCTTCTCAAAAATCGGACCACAAACCCACTGAAAAACGGAACAGCGGGACTATTTTTTCAGAAAGAAATCTTTGGAAAAAGTTCCGGTTCTTCTTTTGAATGCACTACTCTTCAAGTTCCTAAGCCTTAAAACCGGTGAATATGAAGGAAGCTATAAGCTTTCGAATGTTGAAAACTGGTGGCACAAAAACGGAATAGCGGGACGATTTCCTGAAGAATTGAACATCTGCAATCGGTTAAAGGTAAGCCCCGCAAATTTTGCGGCGAAGTTGGAGAGATCTAGGTGGGTAGGGACCTTACAATTTCCCCTCGCGGTATCCTTCCCACAAGTAGGGCTAATCCCGGGGTTTGCCTTTGAATTTTTTGGGAAGAAAACAATTCGATGGTTCAAAATTTTCATATCCCATCTCATAGGAGCGCAGCTAAAATATCCCTTTTGAACGAAGGTTCTAAGTGCAAATCCGCATTGTCGTCAAAGGGTTAAGAAAAAACTGAATCATTGGAGTACATAATGCAATAAAGTGCTCGTGGACCACGCCTCTTTTTGGCGCGCCCAACTCTCGCACAAAATGGGGCAAAATTGTCCCTAAAAGCAGTTTTTCTATCAAAATTTTGACTATGACAATAAACAAAATATGACTGCAGTCTTAAGCTTTATGATCATGTATTGTTGGAATTAGAAGTGGAAGTTTGGAAAGAATCTCGGATTTCAAAGGGATGGTGTTTGAAAACTCTAGAAGTTCATATGTACAGTAGAATTTTTGATATAGTTCAAACTCCTCCTTGTGTCTTAACTATGAAAAGACGTAGAGGTCCTGATCTGTAATTCACCTTAAGCTTAATAATGTAAAACACTAGTTAATATGTCGCCGAGCGAAGTGCCATATCCTAAAATTTCATATAAATTAGCTAGTAACAAACATTTCTGCAAAATATGCTAAACATAGGCGTAACGGAGCTTGCTTATAATTACTGATATGTTGAAAATGTTTTAAATGGGTAAAGAAGAAAATTTTAGGGTGGCACCCACCATTGGGTGCCATTGTCCCACGCGGCGGTCATAGTGGCACCCACCGGTGGGTGCCATTGTCGCCAAAGGGTTAATAAAAAAGGGAGAATGGAAGGTTTGAAGAAAATTACTTGGTTTTCTGAATGCAAAGTTTTTGCGATGAAGAACTTACTCTGTCCTGTAAAATTTTATAAGTACTTCTGTTTGATGACTAAGTTCATGTTGCCTCGATTCCCATTCTCTGTGTGAGACAATGTGCGCGACGTCTTAAATTCTCACTGCCCACCTCCTCCTTACATTTCTATGACGGATCACATCAATGGTGGACATAAAAATAGACATAAATAGCTGGCACAAGGAGGTCATACTGATAACCACTGAAGGGGGAGGGAGGCCTTAGAATTTTGAAATCTGCGCAACACACGGTTGACCTAGGTTGGATCGATGAACAAAAGTGTTTTAGTTTTCGTTACTTCACTGTTGGAAGGGTGACTTGAGACAAAGGACATTGCAGGAAATCTGTGAAGGCGAAGGCTTATGGATAGATCTCTCTTGAGAGGAGTGAGATACAGAGGTACTGGAAGGGTGAGGGGGAAAGCCCCCCTCGGACTGTGAGCGTGCTACAAAATGCCGTACGCAGGTGCGCCGCAAGAACACCGTTAGGGAAACAACCTGTCAAGAACCACGCGAACGGGCAGCACCCCTTGTCTTGGCCCGTTCGTTTCTTTCGCTTACGAGCGTAGGCGGCAGCTGACTAGACGGCGGCACGTACGCGCACCGAGTAACGCACACGCGTTTGGCTGGCCCATCAGCCAAACTCACACTCCAGCCCTAGCTGCCCTTTGAATCTGTCGGCTGCGGCAACACAGCTTAAGAAACCAATAAACTATTGTGGACTGCTTAGGAGGTAGCAGCTTCGAAGTGTACCTCTCAAACGTCCTGCGCAGCACGACTTGTCGTGAAAATGTAACATCTCGCTTTCTTGGCAGCCGAGCGACTGCTTCGTGGGGGGCATCCGCTCCTTCGTTATCGTAATCGCCCCTTTAATGCAGAATTTTTTCAAGGGTAGCAGGTGAGAGTATTTCGATGAAGTTGAAGAGTGCAAAAAGGTTTTGGCTTCGGAGTCAAAAAATTCTTGGTGCGATCAAATATTTTGAGTATATTTGTTGTTGTTCTGGCCCAAATTGTGAGTGTGTAAAAGCTTTACCTTCAGCCTAGCATCGGTGTACCCAACCTATGGCAGGCATGATCGGTCATCGGGTCATGATACGCTTCGGGAGAACTATGTATGCGACAGAGTGAAGTGAAATCAGAACCTAGAGGTTAACGGCCATGCAAGGGGGCCGATTGAAATAGCAGACGAAGAGATAAAACCGACTGTTGCGCTACCAAGGCCACCTACAAATAGGAATGAAGAACAGAAAGGCCACATATTATACAATCAGCTCAATAGGATGAAATTGAGGACTCCGGAACGTGGTAAGTATCAAGGTACCCAACACCGCTCAAAAAGTGGGCGCCTGCGCAAAAATTATATTTCAAGTTAGTTGTAGTTTGGTAGAACCGTCACGGAGGTTGAACCCGCCCACGAGAGGTGGTCGTAATAAAAAAACTTATTGCTGCAATGGAACCAAAATTCGGTAGGAAGAAAAAGGAGTGCAAACACGTGAGCTGGGGAACTCCATCAGCAAAATCAGTACTAACCAGGAAAGGCTTCCAAATCCCGTGGAACTTTGAATGGGCACCTAATTAACTTGATAGGCAGAATAGTAGTCACAAATATGAAGACTGAAACTGCTAGGTGAACCTTCCACGAGTTGTGACGAATAGGCAAGATAAACAATATAAAGTAAGCTGTGGCTCCGAAAAGGCCCCATACAACCTGCTTTCACACATTCACGACGACGCCCCTTTTCCACTTTTCGGTCGCGTGGGACGGACGCGATTTTGTGGGCGCCGCCGCCTAACCACACACCCGCAGATTTTGTTTGTAAATGAACAAAAACATGAATGTCAAAATAATTTCTGCAATGTCCAATGCGTAAAGATTATCTGAACATACACAGGGGGGCAAAAAAAGAGTCACTTTTACTCACATTCAAAACAGAATTAATTACACTTTGCCAAAACCAAACCGAATGAGCTCAATTGCATATTGAAGAGCACATTCTATTCTATCAAAAACATTGCATAGTGGCCTTTCTACACCGACGACACCAGAAGATTTTCCCACGGAAACATGGTTCGCGGTACGAGCTCAACGGGGTCGTCGAGAAACCATAGACGATTACGACGTCTCTGAAACGCTGGTCAAAAGCCATTTTGCATAGTCAGAGCTAGTGTCTCTAAGAAGCCATTCACCAGTTATCCGATTGAAGAAATTATGTAGCAGCTTCAGAATGGAGCGATTACGGTAGGCCTCCTTGAGCTCGACGGTATTCTGGAGACGGTGAAGGCAGCGAAGGTGGGCCTGATTCTGCTTATGGGGGGACATCTAAGGAATAATTTCGCCGTATAACTCCCAATAACAGCGGCATCCTTTGCGACGAAAAGTTTGATGATATGCGCCATGGGCAAAGTGACTCTTTTTTTGCCCCCCCCCCCTGTATAGTAGGAAATTTTAATCAAAACGAATGTTATGGTTAACGAAATCAGCATTTATTCACGGTTCCTCGTTAAGCGAGTTGAAAAGCATTTTAAAACTTGATTACATAGATCTCATATCCATAGCGGCTGACATGCGATTATCAGCTCAGCAACCTATAAAGGCTTCCATCGTCCCACAAGGTCAATTCTGGCAGGCCATATGGGCTGCCACTCTCGTGAATGTTTTGATATTTCTGTCATACTCATGATCTGCTTAGCTATTACATATAGGCCGAGTTTTAGAAAATATTAAAAGGCGGACAGATTAGTTTGCCTCATATAGATATTGACCCTGATATTAACCCTGCATTTCACTGACCACTCCACAATTTGCATGGAAATCACGTAGCAGTTTTGGCCCCGATATCTGTGATTGGCATCTGCATTGACTGCATTGATTTGCCAAGGTCTCTATTCAAAGTTTCAAGAGATGTCGATGAAATCCTTCTCTGGTGCGTAATGCCGAGAACATGCAAACGTCCAAGTCGTTCGAAATCGCTACGGTTAAACAGTTCTTGTTGCGAAAGGATTCCAGGCGTGGGAGAAATGATCAATGAATCGAGGCAGGCACGGTATTCTGATTTGATACAATATTGTAGCAGCCGAATATGCTCCAGTAGAAAAGTGAGTTAAGTCCCACATTGGTCAAGTCTCGTTAAGGATGGCCTCGCATTCTACATCCGTTCGAACTCGTAATGGGCATCGAATCCCCATACCATGGTGATGTATTAAGCTGTCCCTTCAAGAACTAGAAAATTTCCTTCTGGAAATTCCGGACGGGCAAGGTCCTACACTTTCGAATCGGGAACGAACGATGTTTTCTTTCTCGCTACACTCCTCTGAGACTTTAAATACAGTTTCACAAAGAGGAGGTCCGTCGATGAAAATATATAAAAACCGTAACTAGCTCGGTTACTCTATCTTTCCCTACACACGCTTGCCACTTCTGTCCTCTAAACATTCGCTTTGTAATACTTTCTGTCAGGGTTGCACCAGTCCTTTTTCTCAAAGCTTGGTTTTTCCCAGAACTCGAGATGATCAGGCACGGTTGCCCTCAAATCTATCCCACAATGGTTTAAAGCCACGACGTTGGAAAGCAGATGAATCTTAGGAACAACTTTTGGCGAAGTTTAAAATGCATGCCTCATAACCTACTCCATATTTTAAAGGGATTTTTCCTGAAGTAATGTGGTATTTTCGTGGGTTGGGCACCATATCACAATAAAAACTTAGAAAAATAAAAATTCAACATAGTTCATCAAGAAAATTAATTTGAAAAAAACATTGTTGAGTAGAGCAGGGAAAAAGCTCACGAATGATTATCACATGATGAAGAATAGTCAAACTTCACGAGAATTTTCAGTTAAAAAACCGCAGTGGCCTAGCGGTCAAGAAGAAAAACCGTATTCGAAAAGAAACACGTTGGATTTTTTCAACTACAGTAAGATTGCTTAGCAAACGTAGTGACTGAGTAGGGGGCATACCAACTGATCAATTTCTCCCGGAAAGATAGAGTTAGCGTGCAACCCAGAATTTGATCCCAAAAATGTGTGCATAGTGAGCGCCGCAACTTGCCACTGCACCATTTCTGCCCATGCTCCAATATACCGACTTTTACATTCATGAGACATAACCGCTATAATGAAATAAAGAATTCATCACTGACTTGCCTTTTCTGACCAAATAATCTTCCTACTCCCTACGACTCAAGTCCTTCACCACAAGAGCGGAACCACGCCACTCAGGATCATGGTCAAGCGTCTACCTCAAGTCGGGAAAGGTTATATGGTGCTGTAAAGCAGAGAATTTCTCTGACTAATGAGGGGAACCCCCGGAAGGACTTGGAGTGAGTTCGTACTTAAAAAACGGCCCAGTCGAGAATTTTCGTCCACGCGCTGCTGGGACAGTCTTTCAATGCGTTATCACGTCTCAACAAGCCATACTTCTCTCATAGATCTTTGTTCTACAAAAATGATAGCAGATTTGATCTTTGTGATTCCTCCTTTCAAGCGCGTAAGAGTGTATTGCTACGTTTTAATTTGAATGGTTAGAAGTTTATGAAATTAGCGCAAAAAATTGCAATTCTTTTTGAGCAGAAGGTTAGTTCCTGCATTTCAAACAGTCTCTAGCGGGGAAATCATGTATCTTGAAGGCAAGCACCGGATAAAACTGGTGATAAGAGCGCTTTGTATCGATGAATGGACTCCAGATCGGGCTGAAAGTGGACAGAAAAGCAAGAGATCTTTGGGAACTCTGAGATTGAGGCTTTAACCCTTAATAAGGTCTGATGGGTACGATGGCGAGACAGGGCGATCAGAGAGACAAAACACGCGAGGAACACGCTGATCTCTACATCAATGCACGCTGATTTCACCATCTCTCGCGGTGGGTGGAAAGCGTTGCAACGGGGTCGATGGTTGCAGGCCCGTAAGGATTAGCGCCCTAACCGCGCAATTTTTTTGCGACGAAGCTGGAGTGATCCAGGTAGGTACGGACCTTACAATTTCCCTCGAAACATCCTCCTTATTAGTTGGGCTAATCTTGGGGATTGCCTTTTAAACTCACATCCCGATTATAGGGAATTGAAGCGCGCGATTGGTCGAACCCGCTCAGAGATGTACATCCGCTATAACTGACATCCGCTGAAAGTCGTGGTTTCCATCCATAATCGAACAGGATACCGCTGCTCCAATCATTGATGATCGATGTATGTACGACCTCCTCCCTCCCACCCTACTTAATACGATCACCTTCGTCGAGAATTGGTAAACGCACGCGTGACCATGATGTTGATTGTTGTTAATGTTTCGAATGTTGTTAATCAGTTGTTAATGTTAGGAAATGACAAGCAGTGAGAAGGATCAATAGAATTTGTCGAATGTAAGTGACACTGAATCCGTTACGCCATTCGCGTTGACCGTAGAAGGTTTGGACTCACGTCAACTATATAGTGTTGGCGGGTGTACGTACACTGTGGATGGCAACCCAATATGGGCTATAACGGGGCGCCTGGAACCAAGCTTTCAGGGACGAGTTGGGGAAAGATTTAACAGACCTCAGCCGTGACGCATAAGGCCGATGTCATAGTTTGCGAATCGAGCGATTCGCTAGCGAATCGCTAGATCCGAGCGTTGCGCCAGCGAATCGAACGTTGCACCAGCGAATCGAACTTTGCGCCAGCGAGTCGAACGATGTACCAGCGAGTCGAACTAGGTACCAGCGACCAACGAACTAGTATACCAGCGACTCAATAGTGGCGGGACCCCAACGTTTAAAGGAAGCCCCCACTTTCAAACAGCGTCCACTGTCACGTGACACTGTTTGAAAGTGGCGGGCTTCCTTTAAACGTTGGGTCCCGCCACTATTGAGTCGCTGGTACCTAGTTCGACTCGCTGGTACATCGTTCGACTCGCTGGCGCAAAGTTCGATTCGCTGGTGCAACGTTCGATTCGCTGGCGCAACGCTCGGATCGAGCGATTCGCTAGCGAATCGCTCGATTCGCAAACTATGACATCGGGCCTAATCGTAGATGATGTGTTGAAGTTATGGGAGGAGGATCAGGGATGGGTAAAAGAAAAACTGTTTATCAATAGTGGCACAGAAGAGCAGGTTGTTTGAGAACATAACAATAGCAAAACCCACATTCGTCATTGCCCACAAAATCCTACTATATATAATCGGCTAAGCGGTTGTGCGTGTGTGTGTGTCTGTGTGTGTATGTGTTTGTCTGTCTGACCGGAAATTCATAGCTCGGGCACCAGTGGTCGTCAGGAGTTGGTTTCAAGATATGATATAGGGGGTGGGACGGGAACATATTTGGTGGGGTAAAGAAAGTGATAACAACTGATAAGGGCTGATAAAAGGCGCTAGAACGCAAGTGTCGCGAAATTCATAGCTCGGGCACCAGTGGTCGTCAGGAGTTGGTTTCAAGATATGATATAGGGGGTGGGACGGGAACATATTTGGTGGGGTAAAGAAAAAGTGATCACAACTGATAAGGGCTGATAAAAGGCGCTAGAACGCAAGTGTCGCGAAATTCATAGCTCGGGCACCAGTGGTCGTCAGGAGTTGGTTTCAAGATATGATATAGGGGGTGGGACGGGAACATATTTGGTGGGGTACAGAAAGTGATAACAACTGATAAGGGCTGATAAAAGGCGCTAGAACGCAAGTGTCGCGAAATTCATAGTGCGCTTCGCAGCAGTCGTCAGGAGCTGATTTTGGGGCATGATATAGGGGGTGGGACGGGAACATATTTGGTGGGGGTCACAAAGTGATAACGACTGATAAGAGTAGATAAGAGGCGCTGAAACACAAATTTCACGAAATTCATAGTGCGCTTCGCAGCAGTCGTCAGGAGCTGATTTTGGGACATGATATAGGGGGTGGGACGGGAACATATTTGGTGGGGTCACCAAGTGATAACGACTGATGAGGACTGATATAACGATATGCGTACGAACGTAGAGAGCACTTGAAATAGAAAATAGAGAGCAGATTGTAGATAATGCCTTTCATTTCAATATCATTTCATCAGCGTTGTAATTGTAAACTCAACACCTTTCGACCGCTACACCTTCTAGAGTTCTTGAGGATGAATGGGATGCTCGAATAAATATGATAATGAATACTAGGCATTCCGTTTTGAGAATCTCTCGTAT
>MU873897.1:2837-14698 GCA_036418205.1 Ostertagia ostertagi | reverse complement strand
GTGGCCGCGACATGGAGCACTTCTTTCCATGCGTCCCCCTGTCTACGCCCGTCCTACCCTCGACCGTCCATAGAGTGTGATTTTCGTAGGTTTGCTTTTCCTACCTCCTTTGCTAAATCTTTTTTTTTTGTGACACGGTAAACAATTGCTGTAATCGGATTGCTGTAAATCGATGTTGTACATATTTGCATAAGTTGTGTATGGGTATCATTTTTGTATATGTTTCTGTAAAACCGGTTATTCAATAGCCCACGGATTACCAAACATTACTGAAAATGAAGACATAGCAGCAGTAGCTCTGTTATTGGACCGAGCCATCTGGCTTGTTTTTTTTTGTTTCCTTTTTCTCTAGGGTGGGAACGATTTTTGATTCCAAAAGACTACAAATTCTTTGCTCAATACCCTTGCATGACCGTTCCCCAACGGAAGGGCGTCGAAATGGCCTAATTGTAGCGCGGCGATGACATTTCGACCGCAACCGTTTTTTGCTGACACGGATCTTTCCGAAGTCCTCTTTTTGAAATATCTATGATGAGGACGTACTTCTCAAAACCCTAGCGATGATACTTGATCAATTTGAAGTCTGGTTTGCGTTGTCATCGTTGGTATTACCGCTCTAAAACTTTTAGGTATTGTTGTGTCTATCGAGAGTTTGAGGTAGAACCACTTGTTGCCGTACCTTTTGGTACAGGTCTCAGAGGCATTGAGGAGTATTTCTTCACATATGTACCTCCCTTCAAAAAACGAGAAGAGCGTCGGGTGCAGACCATACACCACAAGTGACGACGGCCTCCACAAAATGTAAATGTTTTCTGCCAATGAAATGATTAGCCTGTTGCAGTTGTATTCTATCAGTTGTCACTAATTACAACTATCATTTACCAAAAATCAGCTATCACTATGAACCACTACTAACCAGATTTACTTGGAGGCCGTCGTCACTTGTGGTGTTTGGTCTGCACCCGACACTTTCTCGCTTTTTGAAGGGAGGGTAGTTCATGTGGTTGCCATTTCCACAAAAGAAGAGAAGAAGTTCAAGAACCCTCTGGCGGTTATGTCAATGTTCTCGACCATCGAATTTACAGTAGATTTTCGAAAACTGCATTTTCCCGAGTTTCACGCACATGCTCATAGGATAAGGATAAAAAGGATAAAGCATTTGCCGTTGATCAATCCCTTTTTGGGATGCGGCACGCATTCTACTTCCATTTGTACATTCGTAGTGGCGTTTGAATGCGATGTGGCCTATACAATGACTTGCGGGGGCCAGCCGATGTACAAGTCAGTGTTTTTATCCTCCCAGACAAGTCTGGTACCAATTAACCGACCCCGGAGGGATGGAAGGCTTGGTTGGCCCGGGCGACTCACGACCCAGGATTTGATCCCCGGACCGCTCGCGTGGTAAGCGTGCCACTTGCCACTACACCACTTCCGCCCATAAAGTGAAAATTTGTTTTGAAAAAGTGCTCCACGTCATGAGCGAATTCCTTGGCAGTATGAGCCAATGTCGAGAATTCCTCAGTAACGAATCATGTGTAATCCTTTGCGAAGTCTTATTGAGTGGAATTTGCGAGGGTATTTCCCGGAACAGGCAGAGAATTTCGGTGATCAGAGGGATTTCCTCGAGAAGTTGAAAAAGTTTCAAGGAGTTTTGAATTTTTCCTTCGTTATTTTTTTCGCGGAGGTTTTACTATTTTGACGAAAGACCCATGTTTACATACTTATTTATTCTAATTTTATCACGCTATTTACTGCAGCTTATACGTTATTCTAAGAATAATAAGCGGCAGTCTAACATAATTAAAATCATCTGTGTAACGTTATTACAACTGCTTGACGACAACGCAAGTTTGGCACTTTTGGCCACGTGGGACCACGGCGTTTTTGCGAGCGCCGCCGCCTCAGGTCGTTCAAGCAAATTTTGAGTGATAAAAACATAAATAATGATCAATACAAGGCCAGATCAATATATTGTAATGAGCACAACCTACTCGGAGGTACAGTAGCGGAATTTCTATTGAAAGACATGGAATAACAATGAAAAAGTGATATTCTTTAGAACAAGCTGCAATGAACTTCAAAGGCAATTTTAGGTTGACTATTTTAATCAAAAACAGTACCATTGTCATCTTCTTAACGGTACCGTTATACTACCTCTAATATTAGTTCAACTGCATTTTGAACGAAAAGTAAACGCAAATTAATTTTCCTATGAAGCTGAATTTTCGCTATTACGAATCCTCCTCCAAATTGAAGCATACGTGACCATTCTATGGACCACTATGTTTTTAGCTAGGTCAAGGTCTCCTCCATTCAATAATTACAAGAAACTTCTAGAAGAACCAGGCGTGCGCGAAAAAAATTAGTGTAATGGGTGCGGGGGATATATCCCCCGCACGGTCCGACACGGTGCGGCAATGAGGATTATTATCCCCGCTCGTGTCGTCATGTGTTAACTTCTCAACCTTAGTCATAGCTTCTTGCTTCTTTTTTCTTCTTCTTCTTTCTTTCTTTTTCTTCTTTCTTCTGCTTCTTTCTTCCTTTTCTTTTGCTATGGCGAAAGTCAAAAACACAAATTGAAGAAACACCTATCGCAGGATGCTCAACACATAATTTTGTCATTTTCTTATAATTCCGGACCTCCCCCCCCCCCGCTCCCCACCTTGTGAACAGCATTTCTTAAGTTGGATTTGGAGCTGGATGAAGATGAGTAGATTTGGAGAATACGATATGTCTGAATGAGTGGTTCTGATAATGATGGATGGGTCCTACTACTCTATTGAGGACCGAGTTTATCTTCATTCCGTCACTATGTGTTCCTGTCTTCACTCCTTTGTTTTTTATGAAGATAAGATATCTGGCCTTCTAATCAGGTCCGTTTCGGTTTCAACCCTTCGAGGGTGTGAAAAATTCATCCTCTAATCAATTCCCCCCCCCCCCCCTTTTTGACAAGTTATGGAGGAGCTTCTGTCCACATGACCAACATGTCAGCCTTCTCGAGTCTGAAAATATTTTTCATCAACTAGGTTGGCTTAGCTAACACACAACTGCTTTGTTTTTCACCAGTCTGGCATTGACAGCTTCGTTCGTTTTTCACCAGCCATTCATGGCCAACTAGGCAAGAGACGTCGTAATGTGTCCCAGCGCTCCCATACATAATACTAAGTTTTTCAGACCAGTCATCTATCGAGCACTTTGGCTGACGAGGCCATCAACAATCGGGCTATTCCGACTGGCTGAAAGCACTAAGTAGGGCGTAAATCCTTGTTTTGCCAAACCTGTTCCTTTTTGGCTACAAATGTATGCCGAATCCGGGAGGACGTTGCTTGACACATGTTCCATCGAATTTGAAGCGTAACTAATGGTTACGGGGAAGATGGGATTAATCAATGATTGCCTTCGGAATGCGCCACGCACTCGATTACCATTTAGTTTCGGGGGTTTCGTCTACACATTAGGCTGAGATTCAAAGGCGACCTGAATTTAGGTATTATTTTGCTTTCTATACAGGGTGGATCAAAATTATGGTAACCGCAGGTGGATGTGGAGCTTCTTGAGGGTCTACTGTGTGGAAAGTTTCCGTTATTTTGCACTTTTCTGTAGTTTTTAATAATCTTTCATAGCTTCTTAAGTAATCAAGCGGTCTTCATGCAGAGAAAATGCGTTCTTTTTTGCGTACAGAGCTATTTTTCTATCAAAAGTATACTCCCTTTCAAAAACGGGAGAAGCGTCGGATGCAAACGACACACCACAATACACGTCTCTCAAAAATGTAAATTGTAATGGAAGTAGCCATTGCCTGTACTCTATCAGTTGTCACTAAATACAACTATCATTTATCAAAAATCAGCTACTACTATGAACCACTACTCACCAGATTTACTTGGGGCCGTCGTCACTTGTGGTGCATGGTCTGCACTCGACGCTCCTCTCGTTTTAGAAATAGGTACCGGCAGAAATTGTCCAGCCAGTGTATTCTGTACCGACAGGCACAGCTGAGTGTTCAGCTGATGCACTATCCACCTATCCGGCTTCCTTTTCTTTCTAATAATCTTTGGCACTTTTTCCCACTATTAGCTCCTTACTGGTCATAATTCAGAGTCTGAATTTTTACCTCAATTTGTTCTCGAAGATAGATGATACTTGCCTTTCAATTGCTCCAAAACATAATATTGAACCATTGCGGAAGTGGCGTAGCGACAAGTGGCGCGCTCACACCACGCGAGCGGTCCGGGATCAAATCCTGGGTCGTGAGTCGCCCGGGCCAACCAAGCCTTCCATCCCTCCGGGGTCGGTTAATTGGTACCAGACTTGTCTGGGAGGAAAACACTGACTTGAACATCGGCTGGCCCCCGCAAGTCATTGTATAGGCCACATCGCATTCAAACGCCACTGCGAATACAAATGGAAGTAGAATGCGTGCCGCATCCCAAAAAGGGATTGATCAACGGCAAATGCTTTATCCTTTTCCTTTATATATCGAAGTTCGCCTCGAAGTAATTGAATGCCTGACAAGGTCAGCGTGAGCTAACTGAGTATGTGAAATTTGGCTATTGGATGACTGGCATGTGAATCCGAGAGATGCGAGTTCATTTTCCCGGAAACTCGTGAGCCCCTTACAACAACCTGCGCTAAACTCGGTCACGGGGCGGCGACGTCTGTGCTTTCATTGCGCTTTTGTGGGCTTTCGCGCTAACAATCAATATCGCTCCGTACGCCTCAACCTCCTTCTTAGGGTTATTTTAACAAATCTCTTCGGGAATGATTAAAGAAGTATTTGGAACCAGGTTTGTACTGTGCTTTCCTTGACTTTGCACTTCAACGCTTGATGTTTTGATTTGTTTGCGCTACCATACCTTAAGTTTAAACCCGGTAGATTTGCCAAAGCTCCTCCTCTCCGTGACGTTTCCACTTGAAACCAGAAGCGTTAGTCAACTGTACAAGTTATTTTAAAACCAATTCGAAAAGGGAGACATCGTACAGAATGCTCTTTCCGATCCTGCATAAATTTCAGCGTTTAAGATTCAGTTTCTCGCCAAACCTTGCAAATGGACGGCGATAAGGGCTTGCATCAATTCACGAGCGTTCTAATGTTTTGATGGTCTTTTCACGAAGATCGCCTTTTGTAGCGATGGTTTTCATCGCAATCCTATGGGGATGGTTTCAAATTTTGGCTGACGCTTTTTTTGCAGTAACCAGCGTCAACCGTTCGTGGCGCAGTTCCCAATTAGGAGGGAGGAGGGAAGGTAGTATCCGAGCTGATTGGAGAGGGGAGGATCGTGTCGGTGCTGGCGAAGGTTGAAGGATCGAAAAGGGATCTTTTTGTGAAAATTGAAAGAAGAGAGAGAGGGTCGTGTTGGACGTTTTTTCTGATAATATCTGACAAAAAGTGCAATAAGTGCAAAATGGGCAGTAAGCATAAGATGAAGAAAAAGAGCCTTTTTTCCTCGAAGACATTAACTCCCCCCCCCCCTTGCTCAACGGGCAGTTTTGGAGGGAAAAAGTGGGTGAGCTGTGGACTGGTTAGAATCGAATACTACAGAAACAGCTCTCCTGGTGAGGGTGGTGGTCGGGGATTGGGAGGTGAGGGTCGTATGAAGGACCCTCCCAAGGTTCTTAGTGGTTGGTGGGTCGTGTCGGGACCCCCTCCCAAAAAAATGGTCGTCAAAGTTTTGGCATTGACAGCGGACGGTTGAGTATGGTGGTAGCTGCGAACTTCAGAGTACTTATCGCGTTCTTCATTTGTTTCGCTGAAGCAGACAGACCCCTTCATCGGCACTCGACGTCAACGATGTTGACACGGCTGAAGGCTCACAAGTGCTGTTTTCCTAAACCCTCCATAACCTAATCAATCAGCAAGTCATTCAAGTGGATAGAGTGACAGTGAGAAGCAACTCTACCTACCTTTTCACAGCTACAGACCTCATAAGTGACTTACAGTATGCCTGATTCTTATTTCTAACTTCCATACAATGATTTTGTCCACAAATCCCCTCATATTTCACCCAAATGATCTCGCTTCCGCTGTTTTCTGGTAAAACCGCTCTATATCAAATCATTGAGCATGTGGGCGGAGACGTCAATTGTCAAAAATCTCCTGGGATACGCATGAATGCGTCTTCCATCGTCTACTATGGATCCGTTTGGATGCATAACCGATCTCTGCGATGTTTCGCAGTGGCTTATGGGCATTCCTCGTGTGGTTAGCTCTAGTATGCCCCTAGGCGAGTCTTTACACTTGACAGATCACCCTTTGAATGTGACAACGTGCATCTACACTGCGACGCATAATCTTAGTTCCACCTACAAATTTCCCAAAAACTTGAATCTGGGGATGTTTTTGAAAAAGGCCCTATGGACAAATTGTGACACATATAAACGCGAATCTGTATATCAACACGGAAACCCGGCACTATTTACCCTTTACTGCCCCACTCCCCGAGAACTGAGCCGGGTTTTTATCGAAATTGGTCAATGACTGTGGATTTGGCTAGAAACTTGCCTTAAGGGGTAATTTGACCCGTAGAACACGAATATCATACCGGTTTAGCGCGAAAACGCTTGGCGCCCGCCATCACAACCGATGTGCGCGGGTGCTCGTAGCACAAGCTACAGACTCACTCGTAACGAACCGATATGATATTCATGTTCTACGGGTCAAAATACCTCTGAGGACAACTTTCCAGCGAGTTTGGGGGTCCGAGATGTTCTGGCGCTTTTTGGCGCCGGCCCTTCTGGCGCGGGCGCCAAGCGTTTTCGCGCTAAAACCGATATGATATTTCGTGTTCTACGGGTCAAATTACCCCTTAAGGCAAGTTTCTAGCCAAATCCACAGTCATTGACCAATTTCGATAAAAACCCGGCTCAGTTCTCGGGTGCCGGGTTTCCGTGTTGATATACAGATTCGCGTTTATATGTGTCACAATTTGTCCATAGGGCCTTTTTCAAAAACATCCCCAGATTCAAGTTGATGGGAAATTTGTAGGTGGAACTAAGATTATGCGTCGCAGTGTAGTTGTGCTTCTTGCCGGTCTCTTGAAAACAAGTGATACGCATGCCTTCCGCCACTGCCCTGCAGCTGCTAATTTATATTGGACGAGAATGGATTGGTTCACAGTCCTCCTATTTTTCGTCGGTTCTCATCCAAAACTCGATGTCTACGGTTGCTCTGTTATCGCTTAACATGGAAATTCTGAGAATTTTTCTCTTACATAGCTCCTTTCTGCGGAAAATCCATATTTTTGACCTTGAGATCAGTATTCCTCAAACTAATTTCGCGCTTTTCATTGTTCCTTCTGTTCGTGGTAGATATACTGCCATCACGTCGGTATAGTAGAGAACTGAATGCCTCGCATAGGGCATTAATTGTGCCGTGAGAAGACGTTTCGCGTGGTTTTAGCACCCGTCGCTCAAAAATTAGGCGATTTATTCGCTCGGTCCTGCGTTTTTCTGCCAAGACAGGGAGGATAGAAAGAAAGACTCCCAACATTGTTGTACTACGCGCTGTGGATAGGACCCCCAAATTTTTGGGGCTGGGTTTGGGCTACCCCCCCCATACACACAACTGCAGAAGGAGATCCTAAAGTTACTATGCCAACGATCGAAGATGAGGTGGGATCGGACACGTCATGCGATTTTGTGATGACCGTTGAACCAGAGCGGTTACCGACTGGATCCTCGGGACGTCAAACGAACACCTGGACGACCGCCGGCCCGATGGTCAGACTTCTTCACGAAAGCTCTGAACGAAAGGAATGAACGGACTCGTGTCCCTCGAGCATCGGCGAGGGTCCACTGGGCTATTCTAGCACGCGACAGGAGCAAACGAAATGGAGACGTTACTAGCGCTCCCCGAGAAACTGACAAACAATGGGACGGCAGGGGATACAGGTGGTCTGCTCGATCTGCTTAACAAACATATCGGTATCGAAATTAGCATTGTAAGCGCCCACTTCGCCACTCAGCAAGTCGGCGGTATAGCTTCCGATCTCCACCTATCCTATCGCTTTCATATTCATGTATAGAAGTCCCTCAAGAGCCTTCTATAAAGCATCGACCAACGTCAAATGGAAGCCACTTTGCCCCTGGTGTGCTTTCAAATGAAATCGTTCAGCTCTCGGAAAAAGGGACATTCGAGAATCGAATAGAACTGATCGCAAAGAAATTTTTCAGCTGCATTACAGAGCCGAAGATAGTGCATCTATGGGTGCTGCGTCCCATTTAGAAGGTCCACTCACGCTGTTCATATCCTTGGAGTTTAAAAACTTGTCTGGGAGAACAAATACTGACACAGATATAATCAGATCAAACCTCTTCCTAGGTAAGAGAAATGCACCGAAATCTCATAGATAAGAGCCGTTACTTTCTTCTACATATAAAAAAGGAGGAAAAGTTTGCACGTTTTAATATGTGGATGTTTTCAAAGTTATTACTTTTGTGTTCAAAACATTCTTCTTCTACGAGCATTTATCAGTAAGCAATCTTCAACCCTCCTTATCTATAGGATTTCAGGATAAAATGTATCCAGTGGGAATAATTCTTCAAGCCTTTCAAGATTGAGCCGGCGAGCTACATATTCTTTTGACCATTACAGGCTCTGACGGAGGCCGAAACGTAAGCCTTATAAAAAGTTCAATGCTGCAAGGTTTGAAGAATTATTCCTGCTGAATTCATCATGCCAAGATTGCAAGAAGTTTGAGATTCAAATAGAACAGGAAGTCGAACATGGATTATTCCGAAAAAGCATTCAAACAACTACGCTATTCGGTACAGGAATCGTAGGCGTGGCGCAGTCTAAAACTCTTGATGAGCGACGTTATTAAGATGCGGTGGATGAAGCTCGAGATACAGTCGGTAGAGCAACTGTCCGTAAAGTAAGAGATGCAGGTCCGACTCTCGCCTGGGCGAAATGTTGTGCCCATAAGGCAACGTTTATAGTTCGAGATCACGCATGCGATTGGGGGAATCGCACGCGAACTATGAACGTTACCAAATCGTCTGCATCGCGAACACTAACAATATTGAAACTGTTGGTTATATCGCACGCAGAACTCTGCGTAAATCAGCATCAGCAAATAAATGAAATGGACGAAACAATTAGGTTCAATCACTATCTTATCCTGACCTGCCTGTTCCACGAGGGTGTCGGTATACTCGTGTCCCGAAGTTCAGGCAGGCTTCCCATTGCACCTATAGTAGTGCTATGGGCACCATTGCCGACTGGTGCAGGTAAGGTACCTGGATTACACTCAAAGTCACCCAAGTTTGAGAGGTCTTCCTTAGTTCCTCGCTAGAGGGTCAGCAGTGCTAATTTTCCCTCGTGCTGCTATCTCTTTGAATGCAGGAAAGGGAATAGGTTTGCAGTAGTCCTTTTATATCGTAGTTTTTAATAGTTTCGTGAAGATAATAGGGCTACCGTCCTCATTGACTAACCACAATGTTTTCTATTGTTTGTTTCTTTATAGGCGCGTCAACTGCACGCATGAATAATAAATAAAATAAAATAAAATCTCTTTATTTATTTATTATTTATTTTATTTATTATTTATCGATCGTTGTTCTTTTCTATTCGATGCTTGTGCAAGTACAGTGAAGTACACATCTATGAATACGCGCTGACCGAGATGCACTACCGTTCGCATAGTGGACCAGCCACGGGGTGGGCAACGGCGGACGTTGACCGTCTAACCTCAAATTCCCTTTCACCTCGACGACAGTTCTAATTGAGTTGCCGAGTGCAGTGGATGATTGCGCCCATCTAGTGGATCCAATCGTCCGTGTCTAATTATACTCTACCGAAGTGATTCAAAGTGCAGAACCTACTTATGGGTCATACCACCATAACGACCATATTTTGACGTGCCCTAGAAATGACTTCTAGAACTTCTCATCATTCATGACTTGACCCTGCACTCCACTCAGTTTGAAGGGGATAGGTGGTACTGGTGCTTGCACTGCAGTCCGTTGTTGGTTCGCCCTTATTGCTTTTTCTTTGCTTTTCTTCTATTGTACGAGTTGTTTCTTTTCCTTGAAAGGTGGATTCCGCGCTGTATAAATGGACGGTGTCAGTGCTATCCCGGACCCCTTGCTCAGAGGAGGATTTTGCGATAGATGGGTTATGGAGGGCGCGCCGATTAAACCAACCCTGGCCAGAGGTGCGTGCCAAGGCCCCTCATCCGCCCTGCTGTGCTCGTTATTTTGAGAAGGCATTTTAGCTTTCCCAGGTTGTCCGTTATCAAGAAAAAGGTCATGTTTGTTGACATGGTAGGGCTGTGAGGATTAACACGCGCAAACGAGCTTGTCCTGGTCAGTGGATCGTCCAAAGGCGCACTGCACAGCTAACTCCGCCCATATGATCGAACATAGGATGTGTCTTTAACCTTCGGAATGAGCTTCTTTGTTTGGTTCCATTTACTGGCCCGACAACAACTTTAGCCATCCTCCCTCAAAACCTATTACGCGATTAATTTGTTGTCACCCTCGTAGCCATGACTGAGGTACTCCGGTCCTCTACGGCAGAGGCAGGACTTTCTGTGGTTCAAAGGGCGTGGGGAATGGCGCTAGGGTTTTAGGGCGTGTACCGAACGAATCTGCAATGCTCACCGTTGGTGAATTCGGCTCCTTTATCCCCGTGCTCTCTCGTTCCCCTATCTGGTCCTTCACCTCTCCGCCCGATGCCTCTTTGAATATCTTTTCTGGAGTCTCATAAGGCTCTCATACGAAAAAAGTGGCCTAATTTCCGGCTATTTAGGGGATAGATGGGGTTCTTTTTTGCCATTTACTGGTGGTCCACTTCCATTTTCACGTGCAATAAACCACTCTTATACCATCGTGGGAAGTTTCTCAAAGCAACACCCCAGATCGAACTGGTGAGGTAACAGCGGTTGGTAATGATGGCGAGGAGAGGAAAAGACGTGACAGGACGAGTTTTCTTTTCGGATACAACGCATCAACACGATGCGTTTATCATATCTATCTATCGGCTATCTTATCCGCTACTTCGTAAGCATGGTAGGGGTTGCGGGGTATCTCGTCCGTAAGTCCACATTAGTCGCCATCAGATTACTTTGTAAGGCCCTAGCGCCATTGTCGCGCACTTTCGAGCCGCGACAACGGCACAAAGTGATACTCGTGGGCTACTCTATCCACCCACAGGACAGATTCTACACCATCTGGGGCTGATGCTTTAGGCGTTTTTCAGTAGTTTCTTGTGGCTTTTTTTCAACGCTGACTGGGATTTTGCGTGCAGATGAGGTGAAGATCAAATAAAAATTGAGGGTCCCAGAGGAGCTTTGAGCTGCATTTAACCATTTTATTGCCCGCGAGTGGTGTTTACAAAATCTGAGCGGCTTTCTTTTCATATTCGAGCGCAGTTCGTTTACCACCTTCAAATTACAGGACAATTCCCTGTGGAAACCGAATACATGGCGCGGTTTGAAGATATTTGTCACCTCCTAGCAGTTTATTGGGTTTAATTTGTTGATAACTTTTATGTTGTAAAAATCGAACATCCAAATTCTCCTGCAAATCACTCGATCAATAGTAACTGGTCTTTGCTGTTTTCTCACTTTGTCATATTCTATAGGTTACTGTTCGGGCCCCGTTTCTTTGATATTTCTCTGACGTCCGCAGTGGGAGGAGCGACGGTTGCCCCGCGATTTGACTAGTCTCTTCACCCGGCCCAGCCCTTCGATTAGACGACGTTTTGCTTATGGCTGCCCCTAACCACCAACTATTTCGTTCAGAACTTGCCGCTTGTTTTGCCTTTGTCAGATTTATCGGCTATTCACATCGTTTCCATCAGCATGGAATGTGTCCATGGAATGACAGTCGTCTAAACCCCTGTAAATTGAATATTCAAT
>MU873896.1:0-11388 GCA_036418205.1 Ostertagia ostertagi | reverse complement strand
ACGCTATATTGCAATTTGATTTGGTAAAATGGGACAGCAGGGTCTCCCATAAAATATAAGATTCCCTCAAAGCGGATGAAACCCCCGAGGTGATGGCGCTGCACGATTTCCAACTCACCCCAAAGATGAGGGAGAAGCCATAATTATCAATATAACCAGCTGCTGCGCAATCCGTAAAGGCAGAGATTACGATTCAAACCAGCCCATTAGAATCAAGGTAGAGGTGACCAGAAGTGCTGCGTTGAAGAAAAAAAACATGAGAAACGGCCCAGAACCTGAAATGAGACCCCTTCTTGCCCATTGATTCCCGCACTGATGCGACTCTCATCGGTGCTGATCTTCACTTTTAACGGTCTCTCTACTAAACGGCTAGATACCAGCGGCGAGTGGCTAGCTAGTCGTTGGGCACACCGCGGCCCTGACGTCGGGGACGGCCATGCTAGATCGTCGGGGGCATACCCTTCGCTGCCACTTGTGTGTCGATCCGCAACTTAGGAGGTCCTCCTGACTTACAAGGTAACTTTCCTATCCTTCGACCTTCGACCTCATCGTGGAATACTCCATTACGGAGAAGACTACGGTAAAATTCAAGTCCTCCGATAAGGTCGCATCACATAACTATGCGGTGGTCAAAAGTTAAGCTTAGGCTAAGGACCTGGGCTTGATTCACGCGGATTCAATCAGAAGTGATCTAACCAAATAAGAAAACTTGATACCCATTCAAAGAATTCGGAGTAAACAAAAAGTACAAATGCGCAAAAATACATCGCAAATTAACATGATGACGGTTACTAAAACTTGTACTGACGGCAATTTCAAGACTACGCGAACATTCTTCATAATATACCTCGTTACCTTGAAATCTGTAAGAAAATGTACTTTTTCCCCAGCTTTTCCGTAATGCTAACATCCGGCTCTTCGGTGGTGCAATACCGGTGAAGGAAGAAATGATTATGTTTTGGTGTCAGGCATTTACATACATGAGATGCGCCGCGAACTCCTTATTTACTAGGATTTGTGAAGGTGTTCGAATGTTTTCACTGACAGTGATACCAGACGCACACGACCTTCAAGGTAACATTCCCAACTTCTTCCAAAAGCACCGTCAAACAGTCGACATAGAGAAATGAGAAACTGATCGATCCAAGCAAGACTTGATTTCCCAGATCGAGTAAATAGTAAGTGGTCCTTCTAGACACTATCGTCGCATACACAGTATGACATCATGGACAAATCCGCAAATTTGAGAGTCCAGCTTGAACAAGCTTAAGTGCTTGAATCCACAGTAACAATCTATTTTTAGCATCAGAAAGCATCGGAATCCTTGCATGTAGACAGAATTCATTTTTGCAGCAAGACTATATAGTGGGACAATTTGGTTATTCGCAGAGTTTGGAACTCGGAACAAGAGGGAATGGTAACGCAAAAGTAGATTGAACACAACCTTTGAGACGAAACGTAGAGACAAACATTCGAATCAAGCAAAAGGAATTCGTATCAATATTGAATGAACTTAACAAACCTGAAAAATCCTAGTTCTCGTGACAAAGTATAGAATTCTGAGTCGATTGCTGGAAACAGGGTTTCGGTATGGTTGAGCTCCTCCATAAGTCCAGTCTGCGGAGTTTGAACGGCAGCGACCTATACCTGCTATAACATAATAATTACAACATCTTCGAAATGCCTTGTGGAGCTAGTCAGGTTGGTGAGAAGATTGCGTGGAGAAATGCCAGTTACGCAAAGAGAGAAACAACTAAAGAAGAGGGATACTATGAAGAAATGAAAGAACTCCCCTGCGCATTCTAGCAATAGAGAATGAAAAGCCAATCAACACGGCTTGGGACGAAAAATAAATTTGTTGTAAAAGCAAAAAATAATCAAAAAGAAACACATAAGTTTCTAATGAGGCACACAGCGGAACACGTGCGCTAAATTACTTGTGGCAGCCGTGTTATGAGAAAAGACCGTTTTAGATTTCATTCGTACCAATTTCCAGCGTACAATATGGTCATATCGAGATAGTCGCTAACATCAAGGTGGCATAGAGGAAAAGTTGAAGGTTTGAAAGAAGAAAGGGAAGTGTGGGGGGTACAAGCGTAACTGGCGCACAGCGCGTGAAAGAAGAAGGATACAGGAAGAAGCAGTCAACAATGCCATCAAGTACTTTGATTTTCCTTCTTCACACAACCACCACGGATTGGACCGTTTTGTCCTCCTCATGTCCAAATACATTTCTCAATGAAATGAGTCATTAACACCACTCACTGTACGCGTGCAGCCACATATGGCTGTTCAGCTATCAATCGACCTACATACATTATTGAAATTCTGCAGATGTTTTGAATATCAAAGAACAATAATCCTTCATACAATTATTAAGCTATTTTGTTACTGTAAAGAGTTAGGTGGCCGGCAAAATCCGCACCCGGGACCACCAAAATAGCGAAAAAAGACGCCGGCGTGAAGTGTAAAGTTTTGAAGGCGATTTCCAAACCCAAGCAACAAAATACATAAAAAATATGTAAGGGCCCACAAATGCTGCTCATCCACAAAAGCTTAGCATATGCTATTCTACAAAATTCGGCTGGAGCGAATTCGTAATTCTGCATTTCTCCATCCGCCTCGTAACGCACCCACCTCATGTAAGATACCCCCTCCCGGCCCCACCGGCCATTCATTCACCTGACGTTCACGAAATCTGCTGACAAACTGCATTTAACTTCAGCAAGCATCTCCCAATTGCAGACACGCTCCGCCAATCATGCGCCATCCTCGGTTCATGTTGTTATGCTTAACAAACCTTATACTCACTCTTCCCATCAAGTTTTCCTGCTCTCTAAAAGCCTATGTTAAAGACAGATTAAATTGCATTAGTATTCTGCCAGATGCTGTAGCAATGCCCGATATTTTCTTGCAAAACCATCGTTCAACCCGAATGTGCGTACCTTTACACACCGTAAGCGGAATTCCAGTACCTTACATGGTATTTGCCTCCACGACGCGTCCCACACTGTCATTGGCGTCCTGCCTCGCCATATTTTTCTTCAGGTAACTATTAGTTACGTTCCATGAAGAAACAGATAGATAACAAGGGATGAGACACCTTGACTTATGCTATACGAAGTTATTACGCCTTTTCTATCGAGATCCTCCTGGATTTCTCTTTCATCAAGCTGGGATTCAGACAATGTTCTCTTTTTTCTCCTCTTTGACTCGAAAAACGATGGCCATAATTTCCGCATGGGCACACCTGAAGCAATCTTAATTAATTTAATCTTTAATTCAACAATTAATATAAAGAATTTAATTTATTGAATCATGCTCACCTTACAGGAACAAAGTCGCTGAGATGAGGGATATCGGTATTGAATAGCTGTAGAGCAAACTTCGTTTTCTCTTCTACACTCAATCGTTGAAGATCGAATGTGAGACAGGGAGCATAGAAGAACATCTATAAGAGGTCAATTAACTGACGACAGCCGCTGTGCGTATGGCTAGGCCAGAGTGCCGGAACCCGTCGCGTACGATTCGCGACGTATCGCAAAAATTGCAAGTGCCCCATTTTGAACATTTGAAACACTGAATATGAAACAAGTGGAATCATGAGCAGTCGTCATTCAACCATCACTATCAAGCAGAAATGGCGGTGGATTGGAGAACACCTCGCAGTATTGATCAGAGCACTTGTGATTTCTGTGATCCGTAGCGCGACTCGAGCGACTGATCGCGGACTATGGCACCAACCTATCTCAGAATCTTTTTTATAATCCTTCAATAATATCCACTGCCCCTTCAATAACTTCAATATTGACCATAAATAATTTTTTCGGTTCTAGCAAGTATTTACAGTTTTGGAAAAAGAACAACGCTAAATAAATCGCGCAAAACGAATCCACACCGCGTAAAGCGTGACCCACTATTGGGTCACGCTCTCGCCCAACTTGTTAATGGAGTATTTACTTCCTTTCCACGAAAGAAAATCCTACCTGCATATAGAAATCGATCACGAGACCGATGAATGCAAACATGCAGAATTCTTGAATCTCTGCAATTCGAGTAGCATAGCCAATCGCAAGAAAGGAAAGTTCCATGACAAAGTACTTGCATAAGGAGTAACCCTCTTGCGCCAAACCATGAGCAATTCGCGAGGATACATCCAACGTCGGTGGCGTGTACACAACAGCCCTAGCAAAGGAATGAAAATCAATAGAGTTGATGTAAATATGCGCCAGCTGTAGAAGCAAAGTAAAACCGAATATTGAATACCGTGTTATGCAGAGCGTATTCTCGAGCCCTAATATCAGAGCTATATACGGGAATATTTCGGCTCCCCAGAGGGTTGGACTCAATTCCAAATGAGCACAAACTCCTGAAAAATATACACGATGTGATTTCAAGAATTAGTGGATCATATACAAAAGGCTTCAGAGCAATAAAGTATTAAAAATGATAGTTTCGTTTGCCATCGCTTGACCCAACCAAACTTTTAACCCTTTGAAATAGCCGCATAGAGTTGCATTTTTGGGATCATTGTTATTGTTTTTCGATTGCGACGGCCATGCCGCGCCTCATTCATTTCGAGAACGAATCGATGCCATAAAGCAGAAGGTTGCCGACTCAACAGTGCACTAGTCACACATTTCGCTCCGAAACCTCTACTTGCTCACTCATTCGATTCGTGGCATGAAAAGGCCGAAGAAGACAGCGCGAATACGCTCAGGACAAAAACAGTGAGAAACAGCGGGAAGAAAACACACGGAACTGATCAGAATTAACCATCTACAATCGAAAAAAAATGACACAACACCGCTACTTACAGATGTTTGTGCAAGTTGTTTGTCTTACTAAGCTGGAGCGCACACGCTCGGGAAACGGAATGGAAGTGACAAAGGCAGTGGCCGGCCCCACCATCACCATTCTTCGTGAAGCAGTGACATGTATAAGTTTTGATTTTTTTTTTTTTATCTTGAGGGCGGATTTTACAATGGAAGACAAGTCCATTGGAATTAAGGCGCCGGCACTGCTGTGCCTTGTCGTGAGGGTGTTCGAAGTCTCAAATGTCCTTATCCTTCTTTGCTTTGAAGGTGATTTCTGTTTTGGGGTTTCTGGCGGTCCACTCTTCAGCTTTATCGACACGATGGTGGCCCTTGGTTCTCCAGCGGTTTCTTTCTGTCTTTATGGTTTTTATCCATAGTCTCTGCTCTTCGGTGCTTCATGAGAGTCGGGCTGTTCCTACTTTGTTCAGCTAATTCTTCCCTTTGCCCTGCTCAATATTATTTACTGGTCATCCCACGAGTGCTTATGTTCAGGGTGTACTGTTTGTTTTGTTGTTGTTCTAGTTATCCTGACACGGTTCGGTTTGTTTTTCTGGTTGTTGCCGATGGTGCGCCTCGAGTGCATATTAAATAAATAAATAAATAAATAAATAAAGTTAGGACAATGGTCAGTGATAGCGCGAAAAATGGCCTAGAACCCGAGAAAGGGACCCTCCCTTGCCCGCTGATTTGCGCATGCGCATCGATGCGACTCTCATCGTTGCTGCCCTCTTCAACACAAACGCTTTTTCTGCTGAACGACTACAGACTAAGACACGACGACGACGCGACCGCGGAAAAGGCCGTGCTAGATCGCTGGGAGCAATACAAATTGCGTCGGTCCGCACCATTAGAAGGACTACCCATCTCTCCCCTACGTAAGTTTCCCTTTCTTCGACCGTCGTCCATATCGTGGATTCTTTTTTAGGCCAGTTCCCGCACCTTTGCTGTAGATCAAATCAATGTATTCAGAAGCGGAAGAACATTTTCTAATGCTCTAGCACCTAAAGCCGCCAGTCACTTGAGTTCAACAAGACCATTAGCTCAACAAAGTGAGAATCAGTAATCAAATGCTGCGCGCAAAACTTAGGTTAAAAATAGTTTGGCGTTGAAGACGAAACGCTCACGATCAATTGAAAGGCACCTAGCTCATTACAGAAAAAAAAGATGCAATTGAGAGAGATAGTGAGAAACTTGCAAAGTAATTAGAAGAGAAGGATATGCAGGGAGTGAACAACTCCATCTAAAACGTAGCTTGACAGTTTAATTCAATCAATGTAATACGCAGTAAAATCTCCGTGGAATAGAGGTGCCGAAGACGAACCAGTAGTTGCTAATGCAACCTTTTACGATGGGATGGAATGCATACTTACCTGAAAAATCATAAAAAGAACTTAATGAAACGCTTAATAATAGCTTAATAAAACGCTCTTGAATAAGACTGTCGCCTAGCGAAAAAGGCGTATGATAGAGCAGAGATGCTTAGTAAGGTCAAATCATTCCCCTATCAGAGTCGGAGAGGACCGCTAAATACCAACTCAGTGAGCCAGGTACAGGCTAGCCGATATGATTCTCTGTTATGTTCTGCAATTTATGACGCCGAAACAAAAAGGACCAGCGGGCTTTGCTCTGCGGCAAAGGTTGCTTTCGCGCACATGAAAGTCACAGAATATTGTGTATTGTGAATACCGGTGGCAACGTTAGAATGAAATATGGACATACGAAAAAAGAAATCCAGAGCCAAAAACATGTCGAGAGAGTTCTAGTTGTACTCTCGAAGATTCTTACATTCAGCGATTTAAAGGGGCGCTTATTAGAAAAGTTAGACAGGTGCTGCAGTGTCAGTATAGAGGAAAATGGGAGGCAAATGAAATATGGGATAGAATTAGATAAAACGGCGGATTTCATGGAATAAGAAGGGAACGAAATCGCTCAAATTTTGAAGCGTATGACCGGTGGTCATAAGAAGAGTGGCACCGACAGCGAAAGCAGCAGCAAAAGCTAAACTCCAACGAGACGCAACCATTTCGAATTTTCTCGCAGAGGGAGGTAATGAGAAATGCAAAATATCGACTATAGTAGTTCACTGAGAGCTCAAATTCAGGGGAAAATCCAGCAGAAAAACAAAAATACCGTAAAAATTGCGTAAGAAGAGAGTAGGGGAAGATAGTCTGTAAAAGCCTTCCGATTCCGATAGAATACGTGACCGAATTTATTCTCCTCATCCGCATAGAGTGGCAGGGGCTCAAATTCCTCTCGAGAAGTTAGACTATCCAACAGTGAACTTCTCATTCCAGGATCATATTGAGCGAGAAACAAAGTGAGTGAAAAGTCGATACCTAAACATATGAGCTATTATTTTGATCAGAGATTCACATAAGTTCACCTCAATTCAATTACCTGACCTTCAGCAACATTTTTTAAGCGATTTTGAAAGAGCTAAGGAGAGTTTCTCATCCTGTGGGTCTAACATTTACGACCACCATTTTAATCTTTACCTTTTTCCACCATTTAATGGAATCACGGCCAATGTAGCCTTCATATAAGGAAAAATACCATCACACCTCGTTTTCAACGGAATTACAAAATCTCAGATACCAGTACTAACTCCGTTTTCTGTTGCTCCTGTAGGTGGGCTTGATTCCTGTGAATACGGTAGGTATACCCAGAAAGACATCTCGCAAGCACATCACAGGTGAACACTCCCGTAAGAAAATTGTGGTTAGAACATCAGCATCCTAAAACATAAGAAATAACAAGAAGTAGCTTTTCTCAAAATGAAGTCGACAGAAAACCCAACAACGACAATGTTCCCTAATTCGCTTGAACTATCGTGGAAAACACTGGAAGTACTGAGCTCATACATCGAAAGGAGCTGCATCCACTGATAAAAGGTACAGGAGGAAAACTGCATATTGCGCAGCGATTATTGGAAGATCTCGGATCATCCAGAAAACAGGAAAAAAAGGTGACGAAAAAAATGAGTTATAACCTTTCGATGGAGCACTGCGGTGAAAAGCAGCTGTTCGCAAATCAAAACAATACAGAAATTAGAGGCACCTGTGTTCCAAGCCGTTATAGGAAAAGAAAAGGCTTACTTTCACAAACATATCCAAGGAATTCTGCCAAAATGCTGTTGGATCAAGTAGCAGACAGCCCCGAGGGAACGAGGAACCTGATCGGACATCTTCTCGATTAACTTGGAGGCACATAGCATCGACTATTTCATGTTTGAGGATGACATCTCTTGCAAGAAAAGCTCGTGATAATGGTCCTCGAATAGCCTTGAAAAGAGTGAATTGGAAACGGAGCATTTAGGGCGAAAAGAGAAAGAAAAACCAAAAAAGACAAAGCTAAAGAAGGAATGAGTGCAACACAATAAGAAGGAGACCGAAGGCAATGTTCAAGGTGAACCCACCTGCTCAGGTGTCATATTGTGAGAAACCCATGGATCTACAGCTCCTCGAATAATAACCTGTTGCAAGAATGCAGCAGGTGAACCACGAAGCCATTCAGGAGATCGTTCTCCTGCAAGAACGAGCGTTGAGGAAATTAGATTCGGAACGAATGAGAACGTACCTGAACTGGTGTACACTTTATTATCCCATTGCACATTGATGGGACTGCTAGCGATTAGACGAAACCTCGTAAATGTTGGTAAGAAGCCCCAACATGGTAATAAGTGACATAGATAAACAAGCAACAGGATGCGCTGAACAAAGCCTGAACCACTGATAGATAGAGACTTCGTAAGAAAAATGTGAGCCGTTACAAACAAACGAACCTTCCATAATCGTGATAAGCTTGAGCAACGCGCTCACGTAGCGTGGTTGGACGATTTCTAGGGCGCTGCATATTGACCTCTTTTCATTCCTCGTTCAATGCAGATCTCGAATACTCTCTTTATGCCAGCCTTCTGAGATCCATTCAACTTGGTTTCGCTACACTAAATTCAACACACATATTTGCTTGTATATGGACGCATTTTGCACAGCCGGCAAGCACATGAACGGCGATTTGAAGTGTTACGATTTTAAGTGCACAATTGAGGCAGTACGCTATCCTTCTTGCAAGGTTAGTGACGAAAAACCCCTTGAAAATTATTCTTTTTCAGAAATATATTTTCTTACATTCGGCACATGCTTACCTTACAAACATTGCGACCCTTTCACAAAGCGGTTCTGCTTCGGAAGACAAAAACCTCGACGATTTCCGTCTCCCTGCCGCTGAGGAAGACAAGATCGGCCTAGCTCGTGAGTGGATCTGGTGCATTTCAAGTGGCGCCGCTTACCACGCACACGGTTCGGTGGTCAAATGGTGAGGTGTACACGCACCAGAAAAATCAAGCCTTCCACCCCTCGAGCTCGTTGACGCTGCTACAAACTCTCTGGGGAAACCTATAAGGGCAGTGAATTATACATGGGCATGGATGCCCACTGCCCCTCCCCCCAATTCATTGTTATAGGATTCAGTCGCATTTAAATTCTCATTGCGATTTTGAATGAAAGAGGAATGGGTGGCACATCCCAAGAAAGGACTGATCAAGCCAAACGCTTTATCTATCCTCAAACAGGGCACCTGATCTAAGGGCATGATTTGCGACTTACGTACATTTTGTACGATGATGTCAAAAGAAACCACGGTGTGCGCCAAGCATGCCACTGTGTAACAGATAGAATCGGAGAGAAACACTCGATTCCACGTCGTTAAGGATCTTGAGAAAGAAGCTTTTATAGGATGTGCAACAGTAGAAGTACAAGTAATGGAGTGTATCGCAAATGACGAACTCCAACATGGCGGAATGGACGCGTTCCGCCTTTAACCAGGCTCTCAGCGAAACTCCAACAATTCTTGAAGATCATGAGCCGACTGCCGCTTTCATGGCTATCAATTACTACATAAACTTGAGAAACTGTAGCTTTCTTCTATGGTCGCTGGCCAAGAGGTATGACGGAGTGCACAGACGATTAAAGAATGGTCCCTGACTTGGCTTCAACATCCTAAGCAGAAAGGTGAGAGCCCTAGGACTAAGCTTTGTTGGAAGAAGGGACTTTGAGACTTTGATGTGGGTTAGCTAACTACAGTACGGCAAATGTTTGAGTGAGTGTGGTCAGTTGATAAGGGCAAGAGAGCGCAGAGAGAGCATCGAATTGAGGCGGCTTAAAGGAATGAGTTCAAGTAGTCCGTCGACCGCTAACACAAGGAACGAAACATTGTCCGGAACAGAGCCCCTCCCCCCCCCCCACTAATCACCTTCCTCGAAAACTACTCTGATAACCTTTATTCAAATTATTTGGCGTCGTCCCAATTGAAATTTTACATTTAGAGCAACCCTAGTATATCGAAAGAAACCATATCGTGAGCCGTAATGACACAGCCCCCGTTTTTTTAACTAAAAGTTTCAATAACAAATGAGACATACGCTGCGACACATTACAAATAGCTTGCATGCATGCGACAACTAACGCTCACATAAAGACTATACCAAAACTTTTTATTCAGATTCCCATAAAAATTTATCAACAAATGGAAAGTGGGTAGAGAAAGTCAACAATGCAACAGTGTCCGACTTCTAGACGAGAACAAAAACAACAACACACTTATTCAAGGATCAACCAAGCCGTAAAGTTAAGGTACACTAATTCACCGATATTATAGCAATATCATAGAAACTTCATGTACCCTGAATTATAGATGCACTCGAGTTCGTAAAACACAGCTCAAGGCTCAGCTTTGCGTCAATCGCAGAACGCCGTGAAGCTAATAAACGAGCAAGGGCTACATCGCAATTGCGCAATGCATCTTTCTCACCCAATAGCGAGTCACAGCGCGCTTTGAAAGACAGAAGCAAGGATATTAGAGGAGAAGAATATTAACTCGACAGCAAACTAGATGTTTGTCATCCTCTCATGCACTTGAAGCTGGGTAGTGGTAAGGTTAGCCAGGTAAGAGATCATCATATAATCCTGAAACCAAAATTAAAATCAATCTCTGGACCAGATTAGGAAGAACCTGAAAATTCATACCCTGAGACTATTCTTAACAAGACTGTCCAATTTTTCTGTTTGCATATGCGTTGCTGCCGTGTTCACAATGTCCATCAATCGACGACCCATTGTTGCATCAGCAGGAAGTTCATCGCGAGATGTAACTTCGTTAACATACCTTCAACATATGGAGAATTAAAAACAATCCAAGAAATGGAACATCTTCAAAGTTCAACAAACTCTAGTAGGCGCTCAAGCCATTCAATTATCTGTGCTATACTTCTCTCGAGTTGTTCAAGCCCACTTTCCATTGTGACTTCACGACGTCTCGAATCCAACGCATTCTAAAAAGTGTTCGTTACTCATATTGACTGGCTTTGGAGCTTTTTTGCCTCCGGAAAATTTTGGAACCTATGATACTCACTTCGATCAATTGCATAGCAACACATTCCCCCGGAAAAGCATCGAGTTCCACACGAAGTGGATTAAATATTGCGCAATGGGGATCACGGGCACGAGGAATTCCAGCCAATGTCCTGCAACTCGAAATATTCACACAATGGATATATTATCAGAAAGAACTTAAC
>MU873893.1:0-13134 GCA_036418205.1 Ostertagia ostertagi | reverse complement strand
AAAGGTAATTTCTCTGAGAAACATGGTTAAAGGCATTTTTTAAAAGTGGGTTTCGCAAAATCCTGAGGGAAATTTCGGAAATTTTGTAGATTTTTCCGTAACAGTGTCGGCAGTTGCACCTACCCCTTCCATTCGACGCCATCAAGCAATGTACCTATTTGGGATTATGGAGAGCAAGTTGAGGAATTATGTCAAGTGGAATTAGCAACAATTTGATTCAACGCCTCAACCACAGGACTTTCAGGTAAGTCGTCGCAATTTCCAAATCGCCTACTACCCCAGGATCGTAACTGACTTCTCTCCCCCAGGTACCCCTATTTGTTACTGTCTTGCAGGTACCCAGTTGACTTCGCGACATCTTATCATGCCCACTTTCGAGTCTAGATTCGCCGCGTTTTTTCTGCCTAAACGGGGGAGGGGGGAGTAAAAATATCAGTCATACCCGCGAAACCCGTGAGAGCCCAGCAAAACACTCGTATAGCGCCAACCAACTGCCACAACCCATTCTTTGTTTGATTTTATGGGTGAACATTATCGTCAGCCTTTGGTGGTCCATATCATGAATTTCAAAGTATAAAAAATCCTACATGATTTCCTAAAAGAGCCTCGAAACTAGTCGCCCAACGTTCGGCGTACGCTCTCGGGAGAAGTTTCTCCAAGAAGTTTAGGTAAAGCTCGGATCGACGAAAGCGAGGAAACTGATCGTTTTCCAGAAGACGTTTCACCTGAAAATATATTCTAGAGTTGGTGAGCTATAACTTGACCATACCCATTGAGGTTGCGTTCACAACCTGAAGGGGGTTAGAAGAATACGCAATAATTAAAAAGATATGTATTGGATGGGAGATTAGGAGATTACGAGGTTAGGGGAAAAGCAACAATTCCAGATTGAATTCGTGGGGTATAAGCGGTCGACAATGAAAGTGAATAAAAGTGTGGATACGAGTTGACCGCAAGGATAAAATTAGCATGGAAAATCGCTGATGAAGCTTTAAAGTAAGAACTCCCTCTGTCCCTCTCGAAATAAGGAGGGGGCGGGTCGGACGAGTTGTGCGATTGCTTGTCAAGAACCTGTTATTACTGAAGACCTGCAACTGATTTCCATTGTTAGGAAGAAACATATAGCTTCCAAACATTACAGTTTCTGAGACAAAAAAACGGCGCACGTTTGGTCAAGAAGCATTCAGAATTCCAGCGCAGGCGGGAGCATCAAATTGAACGGTTTGAAGGACCGAGTTCAAATAGGCCTGTAGCTCGAAACGATCGCACATGTCTACGCAGCCAAACGCGCGATTCGACGACTAGCAAGTGGGCGGAAAACGAATAGGAGGAAAAAAGGCGTTGGCACATGTTCAAGTCCCCCTAACCGCTTTCCCAGGTGAATTTCTTGCCCAGAGACACCCTACGTTCTTGACTAGGGCTTACGCATCTTTTTCAGCACCGATTATGTTGCAAGCACAGACCAGGGTCAAGCGAGGCGTCGAGGAAAATTCGGAAATACGACCCCCCCCCTCCCTCTGCCGAAGGCCGAAGTCCATGAAACAACCCTCTTTAAAAGCCGAACTATGAAAAAGTTGTTTAATTCTCCACCAAAACTGCTCATAAAAAAGCCCTGCTACCCCATCGTCCACAAAAAACTCGTTTAAAAAGTATAAAAGTGAAAAAGTCAAAGAATGATCATTAATGACGAGTCCTGTCAAACGAGCAAACGAGAAACGGAGCAAAAAACGTCAAACTAGTCACTAGAAATGGCGTACTATGACAACACCTCTTCTTTGTTTATTTCCTCCACAAGACTTACCAAATTCTAGTACTACACAGATTATGGTTCTCAATTTACACGTCCCCCTTTCGCTCAAAGGAAGCCTTGTAAAAGCCTTCGCCAGCTGTGTGTTGACTGGACTTTGGCGTTGACCGTGGAGCAGCTTATTTACTATTGAAATTTGAACAAATATTCAAATGATTATAACTTTCTTCAAAGTTAACGAATTTTCAATCTGAAAGCTGATTTGGGAGTTTTGTGAAGAGCTTTTTCTAATCAGTACTGAAATTACAGGAAGTTATAAGAAATAACAAATTTAGATCAAATAACGAGGAAAATTCGAGACGAGCACGAGTTTTTACACTTTCCGGAGCAATAACTTGCTTCATTTCCGTCAAATTCAAAAAGTTGATACGTCATACAAAACTAGAAGATTTTCTCTATCAAACGGTCGCTAAAGCAGCTTCATACGTCCAGTACTCAAAAAATGGCCACGTTGAGGATTTTGCAAAATTAACGAGGAAAATTTGTGATGAGTGCGAGTTTTTTACTTCCTAAAGCCATAACTCCGTTCAAACTCATCCAATCCGAAAAGTAAATACGCCATCATAAACTAGAAGATTTGCTCTATCAAATGCTTACTAGAACTGCTCCAAACGTCCAGTATTAAAAAAACGGCTACGTTGAGGATTTTGCACGAGTACCGCCGAAAGGTACTTTTTCGCTACATTGGCACTATTTCAACGGCTGTATATCCTTTTAAGGGCGATTATGTACTAAAGTAAGAGCAGATTTGGAATCACTGCTTTTCTCTTTCTAAGAAAAGTGATTGATTAGCGTTTCTCAACTTTAAAGGTTACATGTTTATAAATTTAACCCTGAAGAGTCCGTTAACGCAATGTTGAATGGTGTACACCTCCCTGTAAATGCGCACGGACACTTTCAGAATTCTCTCGATTGTTCCTGAATTGAGGTTGTTTGTCCAAGGAGCCGTAGTTGAAGCGCGCGCAACAACTAGACCCTTTCTCGGATGCGCCGTGTACCTCACATCCCTTCAGATTCGGGGTCTTACTTGAAAGATGAATACAGGGTGCGCCAAAATTACGGAGACAGCGACTTCGAGTTGCCTAGGATGAGCAAGGTGCAATTCTTTGAAAACAAAAATGCAGTGACGTGCACAGTCCCATTCTGAATCGTCGACATCCATGCAATTTTTGAAAATCCTTGGTTTGTGTTTATACGGGTCCTCAGAAACATCGAGGAACCATCGACTGTGGCACGCAATGTGGCGAGTAGGACTCGTCAAGCTCATTTTAGAGCGGTTTCTTCAACGAATCCCTAGACATAATGTGTTTTATGCAAGCCTCAGCTTCTAGAACGGATCCGACAGCGTACCCTATCGAGCTCAGATCTGAAATGCTGTTCTACCACCGTTTAAGCCGACAAAGTCGAAAAAATCGGTTCTGCATCAATGCTGCACTAGTACTGAACCACCCTTGCCTCGTAAACGGGAGCTCCTACTTGATGGAAGGCCCAGCAACGATTTTCAAAGTGAAAATAAACTCAGGTTAGCAATGGGCTCTGATAAATCCAAAAGAGCCCCCCTGATTCCTATCTCTCGTGACATCCAGTGAAACCAGCGCGTCAACTACCTGCAAATTCTATCGCACACAATCCTTAGATTGTTCGTGGTCGCCACAGAAACACGCCCTTCTCATCCAGAATGACTGCATTCAGCTCCTTGTCCCCTGTACCACTTGGAGCATCTATTGATAGTGCTCGGGTATACACCAAAACGATGATAATTGTCGCGTGCCAAAAACCCTCAACGTCGAAGTCCAATGATTTAGGGACGGTGTCAGTATCAGTCAACCGCTGCAGCTACCATAGATTTTGGTGGTTGAACAAGGTAAGCATAAACAATTCTACACCACAGTACCAAAACTAGGACAGAAGAAAACAGCATCTGTGAATATCAGTTCAAATTGTTTGCTCATGCGTTGTCTCCGTAATTTTGGCGCACCCTGTATCTCTGGAAAGCGTGCGAAATTCAGATTCTTTAACTTGTGTGGTGATAAAACACTGAAGTAACTAAGAATTACCGGACGCCTCAGAATCACGAAAATTTTGTGTGGGTGAAATATCATTTTCATTGGAAATCCTCTGGCCTGGCATCGACTCATCCTTGATATTTGTCTTCCGACGGTGATGATCCCACTGCATCAAAATGGCTCGATCTCTTCCACCCAGCGGGCCAATACGACCCCCCCTGCGACGTGTCGAGGATTCCTCAACGCACGCTTGACCCTGGCTAGATCCTGCTGGGACTGTTCCTTTGGGCGGAAAAGACCAGAATGTGTCCGCGACTGGAGTCCGTGAGAATTGAGATGGGTAATATCAGGGGCGGATGAGCGTTTTTACGGCCTGGAGTATGTGGCTCATAAGCGGTTTTCAATCCAGTTTCTGGGGTCGTCGTCCCCGGAGGAGCTGGTGTAGGCGGCCATCCGTCTGCTTCTGATCGTGTTAGCGAAGTTTTTTGTGTTTTCATGTTCCGATTCTTTTCCCCTCTCTACTCGGCCCAATATTTCGTATCGTGCCGTAAGACTCTTATCCTTTCCCATGGCGTAAGGAGGTGGACCCTCATTTTAGCAACTTCGATATTTTCTTTTCCTTTTCTCTTCATTGTCGGCCCAATCCTCGCATCCTCCTTCTCATTTTAGTGGTATAACCATAAAATCTAGATCGGATTTGTGTCGTCAAAATATAGGTTGTGGTCAGTTCCGTCAATTTCACAGTGGTGAACTTGAAAAACTCAACAATTGTTCAATTTTCCTTCTTCCGTTTCATGGCTTTTAAAACTTTCCCACTCACCTGCAAAACAACTCATAACGCTTCGGCGAAGAATTTAGAAAGGAAAAGAGAAGAGCGCACTTGGGAACTCTTCAGCAGTGCTTTCCCACGCAATCATTTTACCGGGATAACAGCGGTCGATAATGGAAATATGGATGCCTAGCTGAATGAAAATGTGAAAAGAAACAAAGCGAACCGCCGCTAAAGACGTTACCAAGTACTTTTTCTCCTTCCCTACAAAATAAATAAGGGCGGGGCCGGGCGAGTTTTTAGAGCTTGCTCTATCCACGGTTTCACTAATCCGCGTCTACATATTTGAATTGCCGCCAACCTTGGCCACGCAGCCAGCCACGCGATCTCCACGGCTAGCGAATGGGCGTGTCGACCAAGAGGCAGGCGGGCCAAAATTGGTACCTATTCAACTCTTCATGAGCCTTTATAAGGTAAGTTTTTGCTCCAGTGACACTTCATATGTTCTTGATTAGCGCTCATGCATCTTTTCACTTTCACTCCATCGATAGCAAATGTGCGGACCCATCTGGGGTTGCTGCTTCAAACTAAGATGTAAGGATCGTCCTTTACGAGTGTACTAAATTGAATGGTCCCTATAAATTGCCGTTTTTAGTGCAACACCCTAATAAAAATGAAGGTAAATCGAACCAATACCTCTTTAACAGCAGGTGCGAATTCCTCCGGATCGAGGTTGTCGGATTCCACTGCATCTTTTATTTTCTACAAAAAGCAAGCTGTTAGAAATTTTATATGGTACTTTGCTAAAAAAAAAGTAGAGATGAACGTTTCAAATATGTAGTTGGCAAAAATATGAATTTATTGTTGATAAAAGTTTCAAAACTAAAAGGAAGAAGGATAGTAAAGAAACAAACCTTCATCGCACCACTGCTCAGATTAATATACGGCGAGTACAGTTGCACGATCTCTTTGGCGTATTGCTATAATAAAGTTGATTCAAGCGCAACTTAAGGCACAAATAATCTCAACGCCGGCCTTCATTTAGGCACGCTTGTCTTTTTGTCATGATTTTTCATGCTCTATTCACAGAGGGTATAAAATAAAACTTTTTCACTGCACCTTTTTCTCGTCGGTGTTTTTCATCTTTTTCAGTTTATCGACGGCTTCGACAAACGACAGATTTTCCTCGGCCAACGATTCATAGAGAAAACAGCGAAATAGTTGACATCCTGAAATATGCTAATTTTGTCGCAATTAAGCACCATGGTCAGTAAAATGCATACAATTAGTTGAAGCTTTAACTAATCTTCAATATGGCCTCTACTAATCTTTTGATCTAACAGCCTACTTTGGCCCTCTTTTCAGATCTGTATCTAAAAAGAGTTCCGCTTGCTCACGAAAAAAAACAGTGGGGAAAATGAAAGGATAGCTTCTATTCTCCTTCCGCAAATTGACATGAAATAAAGGCACAATTCGGGCGGAAATTCGGGTAAAACGATTCTTTTCGCGTCTGCAGATAAACCATTACGAACAGATACAGATTACAAATGTGGCATTGCCTACGGAAGTATCAATAAGAACGCTTTAGGTCTTGCAAAGACCGCTTCAACCGCTTCAGTTGTTCACGTTCGCAGCATGTTGCTGTCTGGCACCCTCTTATTCGCTGCCCTTTTTCGCACAGCCTCTCTTCATTGGGCTCAGTCTCTGTCTAGCAAAGAAGTGAAATTAACAACTTTGCTGTGTGCACTAAGTCATTTCCTGTATTTCTGGTTATGCCGTCTTTAGACCAGTGTATTTCTTCTTCATGTGCAAGAACTCTGTTAGGGGCATGTTCTGATAGCGTCAGGCTCGCCGGAACTAACATAGTGCTTGTCATCCTCAACGTAGCGCGACAACAGGTGCTAGCAACGGGCAAGCAATTCCTATTGTCACAGTAATTCGCACTCCTCTTTCCAAATCGCTTAGTACTACTTTCACAAGATTGTTAGCGATGAGGGGTATATACACGTCTGTGAGGCGTATAACCAGACAGAATTGCTAGATTTTTGAAACTCTACAGAGATTCCCGGGAGGCACTTGGGTTCATTGCTGTTACCCTGTAGCGCTTCGTATTCACTTCAAAAGCGCACTCACTCGCGAGTGCTCTCAGGAGAGTGGTGTGTTGTTTATCACGCGGTCTCCATAGAAATTAAAGGTCTTCTTATTCTTGCTTTGTTGGAGGAAGTACTGATTTCCCAATGAGGAGCGGTGTGGACTTCTTCTGGGCCCTGAGGGAGGGACGAGGTTGCTCGCTCTTCGGTGGGAAACCGGCTCATTTTGAGTGGATTAAAGCGCTTGCAAGATTTTGAGAAGTTGAAGAATTTTCTGGAAATCGGAGGGAAATTTTGAATTTCTCTCGCCCCCCCCCACCCCCCCCCCCCCAGTAGTTACCTAACTTCACCGCCTACGGCTCCCGCCTGCCTCTCATTTTTGAGATTTTGGAGGCCGAGTTTCCAAGTGTGCTAAGATGAGCCAGGTATACTGACATCATGAACTCCATGAGTCTTGTAGGGAGGATCATTCTGGTGCATCTACGTAAGGGAGGAGGGTGATAGGGATCGTCCTATATTAGGAAAGTTCATTTAAACATGAAGGTCGATCTTGTCTTCAAGAGGAATTTGCCTCGTACTGCACTCCCTCTTTTTTTGGCTTTTCTTTTGAGAACTTCCCAGTTTCTTCTGCAGTTCTGTCCTGCCTAGCTGCATCCAGCAATATAAAGCGAACACCTCAATTCTACCTACAACCAATAAACTCAATGTTCCCAACGATCAAAAATACAGTAACCAATCACCTTTTTCGTCTTTCAGAACAGCAGCACATGAGCCGGAAGCCCAACTGGCAGCTCTCGGATACTCAACTCCGGTCGGGTCGGGCATTGGAGGCGGTTGGCGGTCAGTTTTCGCGTTAGGGTCGAACATGGACATATTCTGAAAAATACGTTCCATCTCCACTGACGTTGTCTCCTGAAATTAGTCTATTTGTATGATTGATGAAGAGGAGTACAAATGTTATCAAAATATATTGGCATTATTAAGGAGCTGTAGGATCACTTCTGTCCTACTCATTATTCCAGTCCTGCTATCGCTTTGAATAGGGCGTTTTACGGCTAAAGTGAAGCAAATTGCAATGTTGTGGAAGGCATCATCACTGGAATGAAGACCTCCTGCTATTTTTTCGACTACCGAAGTGACGCCGATCATTTTTTACGGAGTCGGCGTTTGAATCCAATCATCCGAAGATCGTCGGTCGTACCATTTTTACTGGATAGCGTCATAAGAGGATTTACAAAGAAAAAAGTGTACTATTACCAGCAATAATTGATCCCAATCCCTAATGGTTAGTGCTTTGTATTTACATGTAGGCTCGGCGTTCTTGATTACGATAGAAGTGGTCTCGTCATCTATTGATCTTCTGCGAGTTTTAGTTAGGTTTGTGCATCGTACCAATTCCAGACACGTTGTGCTGATATTTGGTATGTCGTTTCTCATTGCAGGTGCCATGTCGTGTGCATATAAAGACACATAGGAGGCTTCCGATTCTCGCTAGTGGAAGAGCGAGAATAGGCAGCCGAGGTCCTGGTTCCGTGCTGGATGCTGCTTGTGTCCACTCGAATTCCTAGGAGCCGAACGTGACCGGTTCTACTCCCTCGCCCCGTGTGCTCTCCTCTCCAAGGCTGTCCTCTCACGTCCACTTGGCAGGTTTTGTACATGTTGTGCCTGATAGTTACGATGTTGCCTATCATGATTTTGCAGGCGAATGTCATGTCGTCAGCATAGAGCAGGCAAATAAGGAGCTAACGCTCCTGCTGTTCAAAGTGGGCGAAAGGGAACAGGGCCATAGCACTGCTCAACATTCTGCATTTTTAGTTTTTTAAAGGTCTTTTTCCTTTATCGATGTGGTGATTTGAAAATGCCTCTGAGAGCGATAGAGTTAAGATGCTTGATGCCTCAACGAGGAAGCGAAGAATATGACGACAGCACAACTTAACGTGAACCAAGCTAGAAACCTTGTTCTCCATTTTTGGAACTTTGACTTTGAATGGCATAACATAGCTATTTTATGTATAACTAGAAAGAGCACCGATACAAACTCGAGGTTAAATTCATTCGAGTCTACGTAATGCGACCAGGAGGAAGCCACGTGCTGTTCTGTCTAGGAGGTACAAGTGATAAAAATAACTGGAAGATGACTAAATTTTCTACGAAGTTGGCGGCGCGATGGCGTCAGGCGAAGCGGATGTGATGTGACTGGGCAATATGAATTGTGCTAATGACACGGTAAGCATGTAGAAGTAATCCCAAGCGCATTCATCGCGCCTATCAACTGGAAAAAGCCTCTGCACGAGATGCATGAGATTAGTCACTATTGCTAAATTATTCCATAGAAATTCGCTTTATAATCAAAAATCGTTAACGTCGAAAGAAAAACGTTGAGGGTTATTTGGAGGGAAATGCTGCCTTTTTTATAGCTATAATTAACTTGGAGTACAAGAAAAGTCGAGAAATACTGAAGAACGACGTAAGGAATTGCAAGGCTCCTTTTTTGTTCAGCAAACAGGTAATAAAGTATTTGTGCCTGCCCACTTGCGTAGGACCATGCGTACCGATTATTTCAAAGGCTGGGTGCGTCTGTAATGCAGACCAAGCAACGCAGATGACGACGCCCTCACGGAAAACCAATAATTGGTAGTTCATAGTGAGAACAGATAGCTGATATATGATTGTTGTAACTAGCAACGTAAATTAATTAATAGAATACAACTGGGGTTACATCCAATGAAGGTTAGGGACATGTTGTTCGAGTTCCTGCCACCTCCAGAAATTCGAACTTTTGCGGGAGAAGATCTCTGGAGTTTATGAACTGTTTCCATCGCTTTTACAACCACTCCGCTGCTTTCTTACCCTTGAAAAATTAGATTACTTGAATTCAATACTAAATGAAAGTCAATAAAGCGATCAAACTGCCTTGTAGATATTGACTGTCGCACTCCCCCCCCCTTATTGGGTGAGTCTTACAACTGCAATCGATTAACCATTTCGGTGGCAGAAACCGCCACATTTTGTGGAGGTGCCTTCATTTATGCTGCTTGATATGCACTGCAGACGAGCCTGTCCAACATGAAATGCTCGAAATGCTGCGAGTTTTCAACCTATGTTCGCTACGCTACCCAAATAGAACATAAAGTAGGCTCTTCATTTTTGGAAGTCTATGGATCAAACTGCCTTGTACATACGCTGGCACGCGAAAATGATTGTGTAGTCAAGCTGCTTTCCCTACGATTTCAAAAGAAAATGGAATGCGTGGTGCACCTCAAAAGGAACTATCAACACAACATTTTATATCACTTGTTTATTCAAGGCTTGACAACCTCACTCGAGGATCTCCGCACAAACTAACAACGCATTCCCAGCTGGGACGTGCGTAAAGATTGCTTGCAAGAGCAGTCGTTTTATTTGGCTAGATGACGTCGTTACGGGTTGTAAGATACGGGTGCACTACGCAAGTGGTACTAGGAGTAGTCAGAAGTTGACCAGGAGATAGACATCGCGTTGAATCCTTTTATAAGAGCAGGAGGCGTCATACTACTACTGAAAACCATTTCGGAGACTACTTGCGTTCACGGAGAGAAACGCCGGTTACCCTTCGTCTCAATGTGTTAACCCAGAGAATACTTATGTGATATTTTGGCTCACAAGGGGTTAGTCATCAAAAAGCTGAGATGGTGACGATAAAGCTACTACATTGTAGCCTACCGTAATCCGAGTCGCCACACCAGTAAGCGAATGGCAATGAAAAAAGTGGAGTTTCAGCGAGCTAATCTTTACTTGACGGCATATGACTCATGAAGAAAAGCTGTAGCAACTCAAATCACTCGCATCCATGCAGGTTCCCACGGCGACAGGAACCAAAGATTACAGCCGTCATTGAGATAACTATTCTGCTGAATATCACTAAAAGCTAAGACTTCAAATCCTCAGTGAGAGATTCAATAAAAGAGGTGAAACACGGCGGGTGTGGTTTTGGAAAAGCCAGTCGTATATTGCTAGTGAGGGATATGCATAAGCCGAGACTCCGATAGAAAGTGGCAGCACTTTTCATCCTTCACCCTACAAGTTATACATACTACCTAATGGAAAGCCATACATTTTGTTCACAAGGACACGTACAAATTCGAACTTATAGTGTTTGTAAGACATAATGACTCTTATCGCGTCCACTTATAAATCAAGTAGTCAAGTGCTGCTTCCAGATTGAGTTCTTCCAGCGTACCGACAGGTGAAGCTTGAGTCCGTCCCGACCGAACGGGTTCAATCTGACATTCGATTCATGGTCTGCATGCACTTTATGTTCAAGGAACAGAAGATGAGAATTTCCACTCTGGAATCGGATTCGAATTTTGCCCTGGGTTAGGATATCGCACTTGGTTGATATATCTTCCCGATAACTGGCATCAGTTTTACCAACAATGCCGGTCTGTACCAAGACTACAGTGGGGAGGGGAGGGAGGTTGGGCTAAAAAACCACTCTCCATCCACATTCAAACAGATATTATAATCACACTCAGCTGAATTAAAAGCGAATGCTCCCAATCGATAAAAGGGCACACTCGAATTTATCGCAAAACTTCATAATGGCCTTCTACCCCGACGACATCACAAGAATTTGCCTGAGGAACATGGTGCACGGGGCAGATTCAACGAGGTTATCGACGGCGTGGATCATTCCGACGTTAGCCGAAATGGTGCGTGGAAGGGATCTTGCATATTCAGAGCTGCTGCCTCTAGAATGCTAAATATCACTTATTCTACTTGAAGGTAAGGTCCGGGTTTGCCATTGAAATTAAGGTTTTCCTCGAGAAAATTGCAGCGGTACGCAAGCGGATAGCACTCCACAGTACACAACAAAATACACAACTTCCCTGACTTGACAAAGACAAGGGGCCAAGGACATGGGATGCAGCATTGGCCCCGCCCAGCACCATGAAGCCCGTCAGCAAATCATGGCTCTTTCGCTTTGCTATTACTGAAGAGAGGTTTTTTGGCCATGTAGACGGTTTCATCCCGTTTTTTCCATAGCTGGCGCTACACTTCACATCTCTGCTATCTCATACGGTTACAATTGCACACCAACTCGATTCCGGACTTTGCCTTCAAGAAATTATGTGGCTGAGCCACTATGGTACGCCTCCTGAGGTCGACTGGCAGATGACGTCAAATTCTAAAGACGATGAGGGCAGTAAGCAAGTGCCTGATTCTGCATGGGGGAACTTCTACAGAATATTGTACCGTACAAATTCCGTCAACGGCAGCACCCTGTGCGATGAAAAGGTTGGTTAGTGCGGCATGAGCGAAATGACTTTTTTGCCTATCCCCCGCCCCGCTCCTGTATAATTCTTTCCAAGACACAACCCCGAATAAACTTATGGGCTTTCGAGATCGAATAGTGCTAATCTGACCCTCCGACCAGATACGAAAGCTTGGAGATCGTTTCTCGAAGTCACAGGAAATACTGGTCTTCATTCGGAAGAAGAAAAGAAAAAGAAAAAAACTGCACATGGCTTTTTTGGATTTGGAGAAAGCCTTCGACCGAATACCCCGTCAACTCATATGGGAGGCGCTCCGATACCAACAAATACCAGAAGCACTCGTTAAAGCTGTGCAGCTAACCTACCTTAATTCCTCAACTGCCATCCGAACACCTGTAGGTGATACCTCACAGTTCCCAGTCACAGTTGGAGTTCATCAAGGGTCGGCCCTCTCACCATTACTCTTCATTCTATGTATGGACTATGCGTCGAGGAAAATTCGGAAAAAAGAGCCCCCTCCCGATGACGCTTGGGTAGCGCTTGATCATATCTCGCTATACGCTATAATGAATACTCGCACTGGATCGCGCAAATGAAATTAAGAAGACTGTCCAGTGACTAAAACAGCTAAAGACCATCAGGCCTCACATCCAACAGAACAAATGTGCACAAGACGGCCACAGAGTCTTCTATAACAGTAGACGGAGCATCCCTACCCAAGACCACCAAGTTTCCGTATCTAAGGGTCCACACTGGCCGCGGACGCCGATAGTAAAGCCGATACAATTGCTAGAATAAACGCTGCATGGAACAAATGGAGGACTGTCACTGGCGTTCTCTGTGACAGGAAAATGCCGATCCGCCTGAAGTCTAAAATTTACACCTCAGTCGTGAGACCAGTCGCCATCTATGGAGCGGAAACGAAGCAGATGACGGCTGACGAAACGAGAGCATATGGGTCTATGGAGATGAAGATGTTACGATGGAGTCTGGGACACACGCGATTCGACCACATTCGGAACGGAAGACATTCGAGACAAGATCAAGGTCCAACCGATCGTCAATTCCCTTGCCTCCTCTCGCCTACGCTGGTATGGTCACATTTTGCGAAGGCCTCCAGACACCGTGTCCAGATCAGCCGATAATATTGTCTTCACAGGTACACGCCCGAGAGGCAGACCCAAATTACGATGGATGACAACGTGAA
>MU873892.1:3857-14344 GCA_036418205.1 Ostertagia ostertagi | reverse complement strand
AGAAGGGACCTGTGTTTGTTTGTAGGAGAATTTTGGGAAATGTTTTGCTATGCGACTTCCCTTAGTTGCAGCAATCTTTGCGACGAAAAAAATCGCTACGACATAGACAAAATGCCTTTTTTCATTCCCTTTGTAAATAGAAATTGTCTCGAGTCGAAATGGTCGTTTGCAGTGCTGAAATTTTGCGAAACTGCTCTGCTGGGGAGGGGAGCAAAAGTACCATGCACCGAACTTCTCCTGGCATAGGGTACCGCGATTGATGGAAACTTTATCGCGGAATATTATCTAGTTGTTCCCCTCCTCCCCATTAACAAAAGCAGACCCTCGTTCACTGCCCTTACCGCCTTCAGAACAGTTTTTCTGTACTAGATTTTCTGCTAACCTCACTGTACTACTTCAAACAGGGAAACTCCGTCAGCTTAAAAACCACCAGATCTTCATCTATGAAAACTGATCCTTCTTTTTAACAATATTCGTATAAAGGAAGGTGTAGTTCATGCGCGTCCAGCATGAAGGTGAAGGCCAGGGCAATAGTGACCTCGACAGTGATCAAATAAAACCTGGTCATACGGAATATCCAAAAGATGAAACCTCAAATGAAATAACCAGTATCGTGCGTCAAATTCGCTTGCAAAACGGGCAAAATGTAACAAGGGGGTCTTTCAGGGCAAGCCGCGCTTTTTGGAAACGGTTTCTTGCATATTGTAGGGACGCATGTATGGACCACAAAACCATGTTTCGTTTTCGCTGAACGGTTTTAGTAGTATCAAAAAAGTGGTGAATGATACCCTTGATGGTTCGATCCCCCGCGGCGACTAAATTTTGCAATCAAGGTTGGCGGCCACTTGTTGGCTTCAAAATGGTCCTGACGATGAATTTGACATCTGATTTTGACATTTAGCGCGATTTGGCACCAACCGTAGGCGCCAACCCAAATGCAAAATTTAGTCGCCACGGGGGATCGAACCATTAACAGTACCTTATGCTTCTTTTTTGGTACTGCTAACCGTTCAGCGAAAATGAAACATGGTTTTGTGTTCCCTACATGCGTCCCTACAATATGCAAAAACCGTTTTGAAAAAGCGTGGCTTGCCCTGAAAGACCTCCCTTGTAAGCAAGAGCCATTTCTTCATGACTGCATTACGTTGGCCAATGTTCGAACTCTGCTGTATGGACTCAATCACTGAATTAGTCCGTGAAGTAGTGGCATGTAAATACTGTGTACATACAATCCATCCATTACTTATCACGCACTGCAACTGCATGAACCTTCAATGGTCATATACGCACATTTTTGAAGGAGCTGTTTTTTTCTAACAATAATTTCTTCAAGGGTTCTGTAATATATTACATTCATTCATAACTTTTACTTTATTTGATGTTTTTTAATGTTTATTGACCTAGTGACACGAATAGGACGTCATACAAAACGTGACTTTTGCTGCTTCCCAAAATTGCTGTTGTCCAAAACTTCTTATTTTGAATTATTGTCCTCGCATTATTTCAGCTTTACTGAGCGACCTCTGTGTTGGTTTCCAATTTCCGTATTTATTTTGCTCGGTTGGCACAAAATTTGAAAGAATATCTTGAATTTTGAGAGGTATCAACGCTCTTCTCCTTGAGGATCTTATAAAACATGTACTCGATTTCCACTTTTCGCAATATAGTTGCTTTTTCAAAAACTTGCACAACCGCGCTCAAAAAAAAACTGAAGACAGCAAAAAAAGTTACGAGTTTGTTGGACGCGCTGGTGGACCGCGATGGGCCAACTCTGATGAGGCCGTTGTACCGTAATCCTCGGTGCCGTATTTTTCAAAAAAAATAAGTGAATTCGAACCATATTTTACTATATCCGTATTTTTGTACAAGGATTGAAATATCAAAGAACCTATGCGGCTCATCAGAACAGGAGAAGATGAAAACGTTTTTGAATGAGCTTTTCTCCTTCCTACACATTCAATTGTGAGCATTTCACCAGAACAGGAAGGACATCCGCCGACCTGCTTTCCAGACCCTGACTTGAAAACGCTAAATTTCAGCCAATCAAACTGACTTCTAGTGAGTTTTTGTTCTGCTTTTTGTTTTTTGCCTTCCTTTGCCTTTTTTCAACTCTTGCATTCATCTCGTAAATTTCATTCAGGCCGAAGAAAACGTGTTCGGATAAAATAGCTGATAATTCAATATAGAGCAGTATTTTCTTTCTTTAGAAGTGCCATTCCAAAGCTATATTCGGACCAACTCCCACAGCTGAGCTATGACTCTGTCTGACTAGAACGAAAGGTGCAGACACTATCTCAATCTAGGCTCCACGTAATGAAGTGTTCCGTTTGATGTTCAATATGCAGCAGTGAAAGTTGATCCTACTACTGATATCAGCGTGTGTCGCTTGAATCGCTTCCTCTTGCAGGGCAAGTTTCAATTCGTCTAGACGAGACATGAAGTAAACACATACGACCGCGACGTGATCCCTATTCATGTCAATGTTTGCCCAAATGGGTGGCCCGCATGAAGGCCTGGCACACGAAAATATTGGACTCTGGAACGAAAATTGTGGACATGAATCGATTTTAACAGTTTGTATTGGCACATACTTCAGAAGGTGCTGCTTTGTTTCGTTTCGATTTCGTTAAGCTAGTGGACGTTCGTGTACTCGCTCATCTTGGTTTGGGTCAACGTGTTCGCCACTTCTTGCGCTCCTTTGCTAAGTGCGAGAGGAAACGCAGGCCAATCAACAATGCGTTTTAAAGCTGATATCGAGCTAACCTCTTCATTTTGCCTCAAAAATTACCATGGACCAGGCTATAATCCTCCGTTTTGTAATATTTGTTCATTACCAAAGGTTTGGTATTGGACTGAAGGTATGCAGGAAACTAAAGCTTGTCTGGAGCGGTAAAGGTTGCGAAAAATAGGCAAGCGAACGTCATCAAGGCGAGCATCGGTGCCTGTAGAACTTGTTAATCTCGTTTGGTCATTAAACAGCCGTATAAATAAGATTTTCTGAAGAAAGCGACCGCACTGGCTTTAGTGGAGAAGGTTTTCATACGTTTCCATTGAGAAGATCTGAGATGGACATTTGTATGAGGAGTAGCTACATCAAAGCAGAGAGCATCTCGATAGAGCGGCACGAATCGGAAAGAAGAACGACGCGATGAAGCAAATCACTTTCCCCGCGTCAGCCCACGAAGAAGTTGGTCCGCGCGCTTTTCCACGTCCAGGAACGGGGGTAGGAAGAATTCCGGAATTTCTTGCGCCCTATCACGCCCTTGACAAGGCTCCAGACTCCTGCCCTAAAAGTGTCACCTATCGTCTTTATTGGGTAGGCCTCCTATCCAATCCACTGCGAAGCTTTCCCATTCGTCATGAGACCTATTGCGTCATTGAACTACCTGCGTGTTTGTTGATATACGGTCAATAATGCTATGGCTGACATCGACTTCTAGCTGTCTTTTTTTTCACCGTATTTATGCACCGCTCTGCAGTTTTTCATGCTTACCTCGACTAATCGGCCGGGAAAGTTTCGTTCCTAAAAGTCAGCAAACATCTGAAACATGGAGCTGGCCATGTTGTCGCCAAGGGAGGAGCTGATTCTACCTCTCGAGGCGTCTTCTGTGATCCAGCCTTTTTTCATTGACCTATATTAATGGTAGTTCCCAAGCTGAGAAACTTATGAAAGATGTGCTTCTAATAGATATTAATCGATCTGAAAAATACAATTCCTCGACCAATCGGTGCGCCGAGCCTCACAAGAAAAGCCTAAATCGCTCAAGAAAGCTTTAGGTACGTCGTTTTTTTGATGGGTATCGCCGCATGTGTTCGCACCTGGCGCACCTCTTATCAGGACAGGGGACGTCAGGTTTATCACTGCTCATGGCGTTGACTTGAGGCCAATGATTTCCTGGACAAACAGACATTGAGGTGCACATCCGGTTCCGTGGAGTTGCGAAAGCGGACGGTCCTCTCAGAACCACAAGTGATATTTGATAGCGCGTGGCCGAATTCCGGCTCTGGCGAACTCTTCCCGATTTCTTCAAGAAGACGGCGCCGCACGCGTGGCCTGAAAACGATGCACTCTCAGGGCAACCAGACCAAAGACTGCGAAAGATCAGAAACAGTGCAGTCAATCCGAAATGAGCTCTCGAAAAAATTCTACACAAATGCTACAGTTCAGTGCAAATCAATTTCATGAGACATTTTCCCTCTAAAAATCAGCCATTGCCGCATGTCTATGGTGAATGCAAATCTTGAAGTGAACCCTTGCTTCTGTGAAGGTGTTTGAATACCTTCGAACTGGTTGAAACACGAAGCCTTGCAAATACTGGATCATTCGACAGCATGTACTACTTGTTTATTCATTTCTGAGCATAACCCTATTATGAAATCTACACTATACAAGGAAGATCATTTCATTACAAAAATGAATTTTGTAGCTTTTTTGATTCTATTTCACTCAATGATAGCATCAAAAACGGTGTGAAGTAGTATCGTCAATATCAATTGCAAGAACAGATACCGGTGCAGAATTTTGATGTCATTTTTAGGATAATTCTTCTTGTATTTAAAGGCAGTGATTACGGATCTAGCTCCAGAGCTGAGCAGGAGGAAACGAGCGGCATGGGGAGCGTTTAAGAACATCGAGGGAGTAGTGAAGAAGACGAAGAACATCCGGCTCCGTGCCCACCTCTTCGATTCCGCTGTCCTTCCTGCCCTAACCTACGCCTCAGAGACTTGGACTCTGCGCAGGCAGGACGAGCATGCGGTCAGCGTTATCCAACGCGCTGTCGAGAGGACGATGCTAGGAGTAACCCTATACACGCAAGTGCAGAGGGGAATCCGGAGTTCGAACTACGCCAACGATCGAAGATCAGGGACGCTGCCGTTTTCGCCAAGGAATCGAAGATAAGGTGGGCCGGACACGTCATGCGATTTTGCGATGACCGTTGGACCAGAGCGGTTACCGACTGGATCCCTCGGGACGTCAAACGAACACCTGGACGACCGCCGGCCCGATGGTCAGACTTCTTCACGAAAGCTCTGAACGAAAGGAATGAACGGCTTCGTGTCCCTCGAGCGAGGAGGATCCACTGGACCACTCTAGCACGCGACAGGGACGAATGGAGACGTTGCTGGCGCCCGCTCGAGCAAATCGACGATCAACGGGACGACGACAGGTGATACAGGTGATCTATTACACTCCTCGCTGGCGTTACCTACTCTTCACCTGATTGCGTTGAGGTAGACACCTCTGAATTTATGTCACTGACTGGTACCTCAACCGGTAAATTCATCTCATACAGGATATTGATTGCTTTATGAAGCATCAACGGAAGCAATTATATTTCAAGTTTATGGATCTGTTCATAGGTTTTTATGAAAGGCATATACTGCAATTTCCAACAGTCTAACGAAAGTGAAGGGGAACCTGAGCGAAATTTGATCAGGACTTTTCAAATAAGCGCTTTTTCAAATGTTTCATTCTCCATGGAAACATAAACACTGGTCATCTGAATTCTCACTATCTCATCTATAAATTTCCATCCAATATAAATGCAAAGTTTAAGTTGCAAAGCAAGGTCGCTCATCCTAGATGTTCTGAATTTACATCGAGGTAGCTTCGACATTCAAGGTAACATAAACAACTGTTGGAAACCAAAAATATTGCAGATTCCCAAATTTTACAATTTTTTCAAATCGTGAAAATTCAAGGAAGTAAGCCCGTCTGAATTGCTAAATGAAAGTTCATGGTTCTATAGCGTGTTTCACTGTGCACATGCATTGCAGCTGCAGCTTCAACCGCCTTCTCCTGCAGTCTTCCAGTATCTTCTAGTCAGGGAGGGGGAAGGCAGTGCCGAGGTTGAAAAATTCCCAATGCACACAAAAGTAAAAGTGTAAACTGAGTCATCAAAATCTAGTTCTTCAGAAAGTAAAGTAATGTAAGCTGGTGATTCTACGCATTAATTGAAATCCCGTAGCTCACCGGTAAAATGGAAGAAATGTCGAAAAAAACGGGAACCGTTCATGAATGTCGTAGCGCACGCAAAAAAGATGTTGGCAACCCAGTGATCAGCATAACTCAGAAAGATCGAAGAATGGCGTTATATTGTTAGAGATCAAGTCAATTTGCTAGCAGAGTGTACCTAAGCGAGAAAGTCAGCTCAACTCTGGCGATGTTGAATTTTCAGATGGAACTGATTTCCTTTATTCTCATGCTTTTTTAATGCTGATGTGAAAATAAAGGTGGCATTGTAAGCATATTCCACATATAATATATAAAAGACTCAAATTTAATAAACAATTTCTGTTTAAGATGAGTTACCGGGTTGAAGTAGCAGTCAGCGCACACAATCGTGGATGGTTTCCCTGTCGGCAAATGAGTGGAAATTGGGGGGAGGGGATGTCAGCTAGGAGGTGTAAAGTGTCAGGACTGATTGAGTTCTCTCTCCCCGCTTTTACTGACTTGGGTGTTTGAAGACATTGGCTTCCCTCGAGAGCATATTTGTGTACGTTAACAGCCAAATATGGACAGTTCTGCAGTAGGCTCTTCTACTTTGAGGTGCGCCATGCACTCGTTCGTAGTCAGCGAAGCACAATTATGGAGTGCTATAGTACAGGGTGGGGCAAAATTACTGGTGCACCTAAATATAATGGATTTTTTTGAATCTTGTTGTACACTTTCTTGTCTAATTCTTTCATGGTATGTAGCTTAACCCATAACGGACGGCCAGTGTATTTTTCGCGTGCGCCACCATGTGGCGCACGCCGCCACCCAGGGTAGGGTTTATGTAGGCTTATGCGAACAGCAGGGTTAAGACGGGGCTAAAGTAGGTGGAGTCTCATCATCCAAAAAAAGAGATTTCCGTTGACGACAAGTTCGTAAGCCCGCCTTTCCGCTCTAAAACTAGGGTGCAAAGAATGAATGGAAGCTGTAGGTGACATTATCGAAAAATGCGAAACAACAACCCCGAGCAAGGATGTGGCTATATTTAGGGGAAGGGGTCTCGGGACGTGCGAACCATGGGTAAGCCACCCATCAAATAGTAAACTTATGTAAATTAAGACAAAATGTATGTAAAATTTATTGTAGGTTTGTCAAAAATCCAGCCGTCCAGGTCCTGGGAAGATATGTTATTCCACATTGCTGAGAGTATATATGGGTATATTAAGATTGCTAGAAACATTCCAAAAACAAAAGAAATAGTCGTGCGCCACCTTGTGGCGCACGCCGTCCGTTATGGGTTAAACCTTTGCTACTAGTACGCCTGAACACACAAATTGGGTTAAGCCTTCCACTTTGTGAAATGCACCAATCAACCTCCAGCAGAGCGCTATGCGAAACCGTTCTCGACGATTTTTCAAATCCCCAAATTTTGTTCAAATAGCGTTCAAACTCGGTATTTGTTCAAAACCATGGGCGTGTCTTCACTTTAGAGAGGATTACTAATAATTTCACCAAAGGGGTAGCTTCAGGACACTGACCGTGAATGGTCCAGAAACAGTGCACCGAGCAAACCCTCAACTCCACCAATTATGACGAATGGTTCTCCAATTCTTCGGAAAGACCGATATACAGTAGCGGTCAAAAGTCTTCGCCGGAATTCTTCTTCGACTGTAACTTTTTTTCTGCTGAATTAAATCAGTTCAAATTTTGATATGTTTTGGAGACAGTCCCACTTCACTTAAACGGCACATTTGTTTTGTCGGATGGAGAAAGAATTAGGAATGACAGGAAAAACTCCGACTTACACTGGCGACTATCGAAGTGCTGAGCAAAACTTCCTCAGTAAAGTCTCTCAATCACCGTAGAAAGCTTCCATTCAACAAAACGATCTTTACCGCATCCCTCTCGCAGCATACCTTGAATACATCGTTCGATAATATTCCCTTAGCTGTGACCCTGAAATCTAACAAGGCTCAAGTAAGGAATCAGTTTGATACAGTTCACGGAGGGCAGCTTCCTCACTTCTCTTAAAAATGTGACGAGTTTCCGGCTCAATTTCCACCAAAGGTATCCCTACTCTTTCCCATAATGTTCCGATGGCGCTCAGGACATGGGTGTGAATTGTTCCTTTCGTTGAAAGCGCGCCATGCTGGCGAAGCCACTCCTTCACAGTGAAGGTGTGATGCTTTTGGTCGCACTAATGCTAGAAGGCGAGCTCAGTCGCGGGCAGCTGTCATACATGTGGATAAGAGCTCCTTCTAGAACCCAACTGTATAGGCTGCCTTCACATGATTGCGAATACTGCGAAGTTAGTCGGCGGTGAACTGGTCGGGGGCGAAATGGGCTTACGCACACCTAAAGTGGGGATCCCCATAGGGCTACAACGTCCTGCGGACCAACGAGAGTAAATTCAAGATGTTTGCCGGCGACTGAAATAGGAATGTGTGCGGTCCTGAGGAAAAACGTTTCGATCCAAGGAATTAACTGCCGTATGTAAAACTTGGCGGAGGCTCGCGTGTGGTAGTCCGTAAAAGAAGTTTTACAACTGCACAGGATTAGAGAAGTGGTGAATGCCGACGTATCAGATAGATTCTAGAAGGAGTTTCGTATCCGCTCGTATGAAACTGTACGTGACTGAGTTCGCCTTCTAGCTATAGAGCGACCAAAAGCATCGCACCTTCACTGTGAAGGATTGGTTTCGACAGCATGGCGCGCTTTCAACGAAGGGAACAATTCACACCAATGTCCCGAGCGCCATCGAAACATTATGGGAAAGAGTAGGGATACCTTTGGTGGAAATAAGAGCCGGGAATATATGGGCGAGAAACTCGTCAAATTTCAAGAGAAGTGGAGGAAGCTGCCCTAGTAGACAGTGCATTCAATGACTGATTCCTTACTTAGGCCTTGTTAGTATTTCAGCGAACCCAGAAGATCATTAACAAAGTATTGGACCTGCCCAGTGTTATTCATCATGCGTAAGATTGTTTTGTTGAATTAGAAGCTTTCTACGGTGATTTGAAACTTAACTGGAGTTTGCTCATACTCGAGAGTTCCAGAGTGAAATGATTTTTTCCATTCTTAATTCTTTCTCCATCCGAAACAAATGTGCCGTTTGAGTGAAGTAGGACTGTCTCCAAAACATATTTAAAAATGATATTATTATTATTATTCTTATTATTATTATTATTATTTGAATGACTTTGATTCAGCGGAAAAAAGTTACAGTCGAAAAAGAATTCCGGCGAAGACTTTTGACCGCTACTGTATTTCCAAGTATGGGCTATCCTGAAGGAAAAGTCTGCCCTATCAATTACCGAAATTTGAACCTTCTTATGACGGCGCTTTTGGAATCCTGGGACAAAAATTGATGAAAAATACCTGCCTGCGCCACATGGCATGCGTATGCCAAATGGCTCAGAAGGGAGAATTACAGGAAGGTGGGCCATTTGTTGGACGAGACACACACTAGATGTGTTTTTGGACGCTTATCTCAAATCTGCTCTCCAAATCTGCGAAACGACTCTTTGAACGTAGTTATGAAGCGAGATAGTGCAGGGGCAGCGGTGCGGCTCAACGAACGAGAGGTCGTGAGTTCGAGTTCTTGGCGAGTTCTCACTTTTGCTTTTCTTGTGAACGTTGTTTAAGGGACTCTTATCCATGCTAAGTTATCAGCGATTGCCTATAGCACAAGTAAACAGAGCTGGCGAAGAGCTTCGAGCACTGTGCGCGTCATTTGCAAGTGACCGCCTCTGACACCCGTAGCGCACGCGTAAGGCAATTTCGTGCCAAGCAGATGCGATATTCGTGTTCAGCGCGTCGAAACACCCCTTTCAACAACATTTGGTCCAAATCTAAAATTTTGACTTGAAGTCGAAAATGTGGGCAGTCATCTATCTATTTCACTGTCCGTCATCAGGTATCACCATCCTCTTTCAAGTCATTATTGTGAAGAGATATAGTTGCCCACCTGCTCTATCCGAAGATTAAGATTGATGTTTTTTCACGTACACGCTCGTTGCCCAGGAGGAGCAGGAGGGCAGTGGCTGGGGCTAGGGATAACACCTTCGACTCATTGTAGACCGAGTTTCGAAATTGGGTCCAAATGTCAGCTTTCTAGAATTAAGCCTTCAAAGATAGTTTGGTCCGTTGAGCAAGGCACTCCCATTTGTTTAGCCCATCGTCGGATATACGTCACTTCCGTGGCGTAGAAACACCTCGGCAAGGGTCGAAACATTACGAAAAAGTGGAATGCGTTAAACAAACCCCCTATAACATGCGTTAGCTTTGGATGCAGTGAAAATTTCAACACTGAATAATTTTTTATATTTAAATTAGACCTAATTACAAAAAGCAAAAAACCATGCCCAGCAAGATCCCATCCATGGTCTCACCACTGGAAAGCCGCCAACACTACCACTCGGCCAAGCCGCCGCTGGAAGCCGAGCTCTGCCGGGGTCTCTTACAGTGGGCTTTCATTCGAAACAACCTCCGTAACACTTTTCAGAGAATCGTTTCGCAAATTTGGAGAGAGTGGATTCGAGTAATCAGCATC
>MU873891.1:0-12120 GCA_036418205.1 Ostertagia ostertagi | reverse complement strand
CACCACCGAATTCTAGCTTAGCTTTTGGCTTAGAAATGCTGCACAGTTCGGTCAAAAGCTATACTAGGGTTCAAAATAATAATTGCTACAGTCATTTTTGGGGGAATATTTTGATTTTCACGACCATACCGTTCAGGTTGCGCCATGCATTCGATTCACAATTGGAATCGCTTGTGCTGTTCAGTGGCTTTTGGCCGAACATAAAGGCTTAAAGGGATTCCCTGGCGTCTGTCATGAAGTGGTGAACCAGAAAGGTGAAGGGGCCCTTTTTCTGGGTGAAATCCGATTTTGCGCCATGAGTTTTTTGACGCGTTGGAATAGCGGTTACGCTACATTCAACTCTCATTCCCTTGCAGTACCCCGTAGTTCTACCAGCCACAGCCATCTCCACTGGTACCTGGTAGCCTTGAGGGTAAAAGTTGAGTGAACAGGGCACAAAACCTTATTTCTGATTGCTCCGGGACTTCAGTCGTCGTTTTGCGCACAAAGTTGTTCTTAAAAACGTTCATGCTTCACCCAGGAACACACCAGACGACAGAGCATGCGATCCTCTGCGTCCCTAACACACCGGGTTCCAATTAATCGGGTTCCCGAACACAGTACATGACTGTTTACGGGTAGGCGTGTATGTGTATGTTTTGGGAACGCTGTACGTGACTGATTCCTGAGACCAATAGATCGCAACAGTTTAGTTGATGCGTGTGACAGTACTCGTTAGTTGCTTGTTCTTGAAGGTGTCTCGGGTGGCAATGATGATCGATGGGAATTAGAGACACCTGCTGGACAGAGGAAAAGCGCTGTTTATACGATGTATGATGCATTCAGCGTCGATCGGCCCTTTTTTGGGATGCGCCCCGCATTCCGCTTTCATTTGGAATCGTGGCGGCATTTTGAATGCGATGTGGCCTATACAATGACTTGCGGGGGCCAGCCGATGTACAAGTCAGTGTTTTTATCCTCCCAGACAAGTCTGGTACCAATTAACCGACCCCGGAGGGATGGAAGGCTTGGTTGGCCCGGGCGACTCACGACCCAGGATTTGATCCCCGGACCGCTCGCGTGGTAAGCGCGCCACTTGCCACTACACCACTTCCGCCCTTTGCATCGCACTAGCGAAAACCGCCTGTACGAAAAGCAGCGTCAAAATCATTCGTAATTGATTTTTATTCATAACCACATTTGCTAGTTCTGACAAAAAACAGCGTCTGATAGCACTATAACTTACACCGGCAACCTTTGGCTGCCTAGGCTTAAGTGCGTGGCGCATTCCAAAAAAGCTGTTTGGAACCTGGCATTTCAATTCTTCAATCTTCACTTATTCCGAAAAAGCTGATCAGAGAAAGGCGTGGCGCACACTAGATGGATTCGGGTGATTTTTTTCTCCACAAATATATATTTAACATCCATTATACATATTACATCACTACTTATATTCATATTAGCGTGCCTTAATTTTTCAATTATTATAATTATAATTTATCAATTTAATATCTAATTTATATTATTATCATTATTTCTATTTTAGCTATTATTTATATTCTATAGTTAGATTTAGTATATCTATATTTCCATCCAAGTTATAAATTTATATTTACTTATTATATTGTATTTTTTTTATATTTATTGTATTTTTATTTTGCATGTCTTTCATAAATTGTAGTTTACATTGCCGAAAATTCGACAAATCGCGCTGATACCATATCTGCCAAAAAAATATAGGGTTTTCTTCGCCTTGCCCTCTTTGCCTGGCATTCTTACGAGTTTTTTATTCTAATCAATAAAAACTTATACCAAATCAACTAATCGAAACAACAAACGATAAACAACGACTTAAACGACGCCCACCGCTCTACTGATAAGCGCTAGTGGGCGAGGAGGACCTTTGTCTTCGGATGGAATTATCTGTGGCAGGAAATATGCGTCACCTTTACCCATCATGGGTAGAGTCGCCGTTGATAGCTTACCACCGTGGCCAATACCAGTAATCGGAAACTACTGGATGCCGGTGATCTATTAGCATATTGGTTACCATCACATTTTGTTTTTTAGGCGCTTCCTAATTTCTATCCGGAAATTAGCACATTTTATCGCGCAGCCCCAAAAGCATGGCGGGCTTTGCCCCCCAGCAGGGGCCTACGCTGCGCGATCCACTAGCACCTACTACTACAACGAGAATAACCGTATCTGACCCTCTATATCTGATCGTAGTTTCCCGAAGCGCTTTAGCTGTACCCATTGAATTGGCCCTGACTATTGGCGACCTTGCCAGCTCGGCATAACCCGAATTTATCGCAGGTGGGGGATAGAATCTCATGGGAGATGACGAATCTATCGAGAGTTTGACCAACACATGTTTGGCTGTCATCAATCTGCCGGCACGCCATTCGTTGTGGCGTATTTCTGTCACAAGGGCTGCTTAGTCTCAGATTCGGCGCCCATGTGACAATGGGAATTGTTGGTTTAAGCCGCTCGTGGACCACCGCGCGCGACTAAATATATTCGCCGACAAATATCAACAAATTTCAACGGCACTGTTTTAATCAGATGTTGTAGAAGAAAAACCCAACCACATAGGTAATAAAAACAACCTGCAAATTCAGCGTCATAAACGCTGCTATATAAGAAACAGCGATTGAGCAATCTTCGCCCTGAATAAAGCCATACCTAATTCTTATTTTTAATTCTGATTTATATTTATTTATTTCTATTCCTTATTATATTATTAATTATATTCCTATTCCTATTCCTAGTTGTAATTCGAAACTAATCGGCTAAATGCCTTGGCAAAGCTTTTGAAGACGTTCCGCAACGACCAACCTGCTTACGCATGCTGCGAATCTGCGTATGGAATCGCTGGATGCGTGCACATGATGAGTAAATAGCCGACGACCTATAGACCATGGAAGCGACGCTTTCTGCTTTCTTGCCAAATAAGTCGTTGGCGAACAGTTCGGGCATTTCTCTGTAGGGACAACGGATGTCTGTGTCCAGTCTTTCGTTTTCTATGAAATACGTAGAATAACCATAAAATATTCTTGAGACTGTGAGAGGCAATAACCGTAATAACTTCGTATAAACAAATAAGATAAACAACTAAAAGCCATTTGATGCGTGCAAGATAGCATTTTCAAACTGGACCTATGGTGTGACATTGCGGCGGAGGTTTAGTTGCTAAGGTTTGTTGGCCTCTTATCACATGTTTTTATGTTGACTTGAACCGAGTCTGATCCGTTCGGGTTACCTACTGGCTTCCACACCTCTGAGGTTGCTGAACTAGCGCCAGCTTTCGTCTCCATAGGCCTAAAATGCTGGCATGCCCATCACCTAGGCCCTTCACTTCAGTGTATAAGACATGAAGGTAACCCAACACCAGTGCCATTGTGAGTGAAAGCCGAATTCGTGGCGCATCTCAGAAAAAACGCTGGTGCTGTGTGATTTTCTCTCCCCGTTCAGAATTTCTTTTTCCCTTAGGCAAGTACCTTTGACGGTCTTTTCAAAAAGCCTGAACTGGTTCTCATTATTTATTTCTGAATGGGCACACAGACTCTCATGAATTGCTCAACGCTTTGCACTCTTACGCCGGGTTCATTGCCTTCACAAAGCACTTAGTGAAACTGGTCGCTGGTGTTTTCTGAAAGGTCACATAATTTATGCATCCCGTTTTCTAGACGGCTTAAAATAACACAGAAAGGTTGCACTTCAACGGTTCCAGTCGGCAAAGAGAATAACTATTGTTCTGGGCCAACTGGAACTTTTGATTTACTCTTGCGCAGGGATTGGGTGGAATTGACCTAACCTTGTACGTGTTCAACGCCCTTAAGGAACCCTGCATCCCTGTGGCTCAATGGCTTCTGCTGTACTGTAATGAGACCTTGTAGGGTTGTCATTAGCTTTGGGGCTAAAAGCCGCTGTGATCCCGTCCAGAGCGCCGCCAGGAGCTTCTCTGTCGCCCTCGTGCTCTGAAATTCTCAAGCGTTTCTCGTATACCTGGATCGGCCACCTGCAAAGACACGCCATGCATCTGAATATGTCTAGGAAATGTGAAGGTCGATTGCCCCGTGGTATTTTACACTGGTCTGGTTAGGTTATGCAACAATTCTAGAGCTACCGTCCATATCTTTAAGAGATGTTGGTGCTCATTAAAGGGTTACCTTTATCCCAAGAACATTTCTTGGGGCTTCTTTGGGGCTCGATACAATGCAAGCATGGCTAGCACTTTCTTTACGTACATACTTGGCGTCGGCGACCGAATTTAAGTTCGAGTTAGCGTTGAGCCAGAACTCTTCTAAAAAGCCCATTGAATACTTTTGAGAATCTTTCTATAGTTTTTTCTCTGTGACTAACCTACCAGCACAGGGTTGGGCTCTATCGCAATATACGGGGGCATTGTGGTACCAATGCATTCAAAATTGCGTAGAACATGGCTTTTCGTTGGAAACGGAACTAAGCCTTGGACAGGGGAGGAGACCAGGCTGCGTGGAGGATTTTTATTTTCTTCGGAGTTCCTGCCCTTTCCTAGGCTTAATCCTAGAGGATGCCCCCATATATTGCGATAGCGCCCAAGGTTGTTCAACAAAAAGGCTGCTCATTGATTCAGCTATCTTTTATTGCCATTTATTCGGCCATTTATTCCTTAGGTTTTAAACTACCTTTACTACCAGAAAAATCTTCGTATACTTTTATGAAGCATCGTATTCCAGAAAAATTGAGTTGAGTTCCCCTCAATGTGCATCAAGGGGCGACCGTGACTGAGTAGTTATTGGTCCAGATAACGCCGACGGTTGTAGTTCTCAGGGTGTCAGCTTCAGCTTAAAATAACTATGAGGGGTGAAAGTTAGCCGAGAATCAACTAAATGATGAATTTGGTCTTTGGTTTGCCGCTTGCAGCCGTGTGTTTATAAGCGATCACTTATTATCAGCGATCATTTCCAGTTGACTCGTGGGCCTGATTTTCATGGTTTCTTTTTTCCAGACTGTACACGGCTAAACACGTGGTCGAACAGAGACCCGAACGGCTGCTTACTGTCCGGTGATAAAGAGATCGAGGTCGTATCACAAGACCGTCAGGCAGTCGTTCTCCGCTCTCGCTTGCTCGTTATCTTTTATGAGTGTTCTTCCTTCACATGTATCCACCACAAAGAGCACGATCTCAATGCCCTCGTGATTCTCCTGCACTGATACTTTTTTATTGGCTGAAGTGCTGGCCGTAAAGATGAAGAGCCAAGAAGTTTTCACGTTGAGCGTTGCGCCATGACCTCCATTCCCTTCCGTTTAATGCACCAAGGTTCTCTGGTCGGGTAAACAGGGAAAGAATCAAGATACAGAAGACGGGAGTTACTTTACAACATCCCTCAAGTAGAACGATGCATTATGAAGGATCGAGCCAGAGATCTCTAGAGGGGCACAATCTAAAAATAGATGCGCGCAATAGGTTGTCGTGAAATCACTGACCTTATTTGATCAATTCCTGAATCAAAGGCGGAGTTCAGGTTAAAAAGGCAGCTCATCAGAGACCAGGTCTAAGGAGGGGTCAGCAGGGAAGAAGAAAAAAAACATGAGAACGGCTTAGAATCTAAGAGGTGAGACCCCTTTTTTAGCCGTTGATTCCCGCAGCGATGCGACCCTCACCGGTGCTACCCTCTTCAGCTTCATCCTTCTCTTTGCTGAACGGCTAGAGTCTGAGGGAGGCAGGACAGCAGCTCGAGCGACGCGGGTAAGCCCTGCTAGGCCACTTAGGGCATATCCCTCGCATTGCGCCTCGTCCCACACACTCGTGAAGCCGCCTGTCCTTGGACTAACGTAGGTACATTTTTCTTTCTCCGATCTATTACCTTATTGTGGAATCCTTTAATATTTTCGTGAAAGCCCTCAAGGACAAGAATTGGTTCGGGATCGAGTTTAACGGGTGTGTGAGCCTTATAAGAAAGGAGAAGTTTTACGATGTCAAACAAGCAAAAGCCCACTTGACCCTCATGTAGCACTGTAGACGTTTGAATGGGTAGTAACTCTATACAACATCAAAAACGCTTCTAGGACTTTTTGTTTACCCCCCCCGGACGTCTCCTACTGGGTGGGTTCTCTAACTTATCGTCAAAAGTGGGTGCAGAGAGCACAGTCCTCCCCGAGCAATTTCCTTCCTCTTCACGACGAATTGTTTTGGGACCCTTTGAACTTATTTTGACAAAAGCAATTAGCGAGTATTCGCGCTTTTGTCATATGAGGGCGAAATAAACCGAACCCTGGCCTTTGGTTTTGAGTCGGTTGGCGTCTACCTGAAGAGCAATTTCGGGGGTGGATGAGCTTCGAGCAGTAAGGATGATGGCCAAGAATAGCGTCCTTCAGAGGGTAATGCATCACAAGAGGTCTAAGAATAACTTGCTTCTAAGTGCAGTGTATCAAACGAGGAATTCCCTGGAGATGATCGCTCAAAAACTTCGTCTATGATGTCTACGCGACCTTCTGTGTAATAATAGATCAGAGACTGAAATCCCACGAGGCTTTTGCAGATGAAAGCTTCGAAGAAGAATGAAAACAAAAATGAGTTTAATGCATGCAAAATATTTGCTCATAGAAATATGATAATATATCGATCGAGTGGTTAGTTATTACAGGAGTACGTGGACGACATTAGAGCTGTAGAGCTGATCAGTTTTCGATTTTAGAATGGCCAAACATCTTCGACTTCCTTCAGTATTGGATTGATTCGATGTCAGGCAATATTTGCTAGTTTCATTCTGTAGGGAGCAATCCTAGTTCAGCATGATTTATAATTCCAAACTAACTGGCTGTACTTTGGTCTGGTACTGGAGTGGCATTTGTAATTACTTGCGGGCTCAAGTATATGGTTTGGTTCCTCAGATAAAAGCACTTGAAGTGTTCGGCGTTGGAAATCCCTTTTAGTGGGATGCGCCACGCATTCACCCATTCGTATTGCTCCGGCTGTTTTGATTGTGATGGTTGCTCGAACGGTTTTTCCGTGAAAAAAGCCGATGGTACAATCAGTATTTTCCTCACAGACAAGTATAACACATAATCATCGACCTTGAAGGATTACGAGGTTTGGTTGACCCGGATAGCGTAAGGCCCTAGACTTGATTCTCGGGTCGTGGGCTTTGCGTTCCCGACTTGCTGGGTGCACGAGTGCCTCCCCTGAGTCTTTCTAATTGTAATATAATATGAATAATATAATTTCTATAGTATACTATGTGCAGATTTCGAGTCCTAAGAATCTCCGTCAAGATGCGCCATGCGTTTTGCCTGCACTCATTCTGGGCCGCACAGGCAACCTGACATCGGACTAAAGTAATCCTTCTCTGTTTCCTGACGAGCTTGATCGAAGATGCAGTTCCAACAAGGGCATCCTTCTATTGTCTTGACGGTAGCTATCGTAGGGAACCTACAAATGTATAGTTTTCCGTTCACTACTCTATCTGTAACCATATCGGCTCGATCGGCCCAAATCAGTCACATCTAGGCTGGAAGCAGGAAAAAGGCTGCTGTTTCACAAAAAAGCTAGCCAGCTGAGAGGATTAAACAAACACAGGGCGGCAGTGCTCATCGACCACCCAATAGCCTCGGTTTAAGTATTCATATAGCGAATGTCGGGCTCATTTACTCTCAGTCAAGGGCACTGCCCTCGTGGTTTTCTCCGGGTTTAATCCAAGACAATTGATCGCGCTCATAGAAGATCACCAAGCACCTGCTCTCAAGCCATAACTTCCCACTCCCGACTGGTTTCGTATTCCTCATCAATGGGTTTTTGATGGTAATAATGTTTTCGTCGCTTAGCATAGCATTCGTTTCTACTTTAAAGTCGCTCATTCTTCATTTTCTTTTTATCTCTTGGTTTTTTGGTTGCATTACAACCGTCGAACCGGACCGCAACATTGACTTGCATTTTGGATTTTTGATTTCTGCGCTTGAGTCCATCTGACCATTCTTCATGGAAGTCGAAAATCAACTTATTTCTTAGATAGCAATGCTACCCAATAGAGGATATAAACGGGGGTGGAGCGTTTGAAAGTCTACCAACCCCATAGGTAGACAGACCGATATCCCTAAGGATGAGGACCTAATTTAGCGCGCAAGTTGCCAAAATCCTTATTCGCATCCGACCACTCCTTTCTCTGCTGCTGCTGGCCCTCCTCTAGAACAGTAGCGCTCCCTGGGTAAAAATTGCGTTGGAGGGGGCACTGCATTGGGCTATGCGTCTTTAGGTTTAACAATATTGTAGCAGTAATGATAAGGACTTCGATAACTGTTCTGTAGGGGCTAGTGGAATGTCTAAACCAACAGCATTACGTCAAATGTGGCACGGGTAGTGCCTCGACCCCCTGGCAGCTCTCGGCCTGCCCAACCTTCTCTAGTGGGTCCAGCAAAGTTCTTGCCATGACCTGGGATCGTTTTTTTCTTCATTCCACCTGAGTAGCCGGTCCTTATCATTAAACTAGTTCGAATAAAAGCAGTTATCATAAAGTCTTTATTCTTTAGAGTATCAACTCCCTCATCTTAATCCTTATCATCAAAACTGTGAAACAAGGAAGTGCACTCCTTCTAAATTTGGCTCCTACAGGCTTCCTAAAATACAAGTCGAGTCGGGAAACCATGTAAAGTTTTTATCTTGCCATACCTCAACACCATTTATCTGAGAGGCAAAACTCCAACGGGTGGAAGATTTCTTATAGTTAGAGTCACGTGCCTTCCCTCATGGGAGTTATATACTGCCGTAGGAAGAGACGAAGACTTGCCCTCCCACAACATGTTTTTGCCAATATCCTAGAGAATTTATTTCTAAAAGAGGAGTGGTCAGTTTTTTGAGAGAAGAAAAGCGCAAATTTTTTGGCGGAACAACTTTCTGAGAATGTACGATGGAAAGAGACGTCGCATCTCTGGAGAAGATGCGGAGATTAGTTATTTCACCATGGGTAGTTCCGTAAGTTTTCACTTCGAATGCGCCTTTCGTAGCCTCTACGATTTTGGGAGGATGTCGGAAGCATGGCGCATCTCCTAAGGTTGACCAGGGCTGAATATTTTGCCCCTCTTCTCCATGCGAGCCTGGTTCGCAGCTGGGCTTATAGTGTCGTTTATTGCAGTATACCTAAAATGTCTACAATTACCGTACGCTACCGTATACTACCGACCCCTGTATTCCAATTCAAAAATGATCTTTATCCATTCTGAATAAGTGACTGTTTTCGTGGTGTCGCTGTGGCGTGTGTTGAAGTGATCGCCCTTCGCCGGCGGACCGCCCGCAGGGGTGATGCCAGCGGGGGGCGGGCCGCTTCGGCTCCACCCCTTAGAACGCCGTTCCATCAATCTATTCAGTGTCATCGCACGTATCGCACACATCTGTAGCCGCGACGTCAATTCGTGGCAGCCACACATTTCAAGCCTTCTACAACTTCTGAAACACTACTCAGTACTACCGTACTACTTCCGTCGATTCCTATTCAGTGTCTATTCGCACTAATCCGCCAATGTCAATGAAGAGAAAAAGCTTTTTCGTGAAACTCATGAAATTGGTCGGCAGAGGAAGTGAGTTCAACTTTTCAATCACTTATAGCCTAGGGTCTTATTGAGGTTATTTCCTGTGCTTGTGCTCTTTCTTTGGAACAATTTCATGTCTCTCGAGCTCTGTTTACCTTCAATTTCCCACATCGCTTTTAAATAACTCCTGAATCAGCACGAACTTCGATCCATACGTGACTGTGGGTATTTTTACGTTGGTATGTGCAGTGTAAAGTACCACCGCATCCATTAGAATTCAATGACGCCGCATGAAAAACCCATATGTCAAGGTTGTAACAATGCGTTCAGTGCAAGTGTAACGGACATTTTCTCGAAAGTGGTGGTTTTCCGGGGCGATAACCCGTGAGAAATACGGGTTAGTACCGCGAAAAAATAGGGTAAGAGTTTCGAGTGGAACTTTTTGTGCACTTAACGCCGAGGGTAGGGTTGGGTCCGGTTTTTGAGGGTGAACTTTGTGATTGATGGGCGTTACGTCAGAATCTCATGACCAATTCTCGAAGAGAAATAGCATCTACTGGCTCCCGAGGGTGAATCAACCCTTGGGTAAGTAGCTCGGTAGTACTTGTGGGTTGCTTTATGTAGCTCCACATCCAGTCATATTCTGCCCGCAAAGTCCTGTAAATCTTTAAACTCGCTTTTGGTCTTTCTTTCTTCCATGCGGGCCAAGTAGACTCCTTTTTGACCGCACTGTCCCTACCTAACCAAACCTAGGAGAGACGTGTGGGTGGCCCAGGCGCAACTCGATCTCTAGTCGTTGATGATCTCCGGGTAGCTTATTTTTCTAATCTCCGTGACAAGCGATTTTTGATCGGATAGAGCTGACCCTCAAGGGTTTACAACGGCTTTTGAGAGCCACATGGGCGATTATCGTCTCATTGCCTACTTCATAACAGCTCACGTGGCCGATCGTATTGTTATTCATAGCTGCAGGGCGATTATCAGCAAAATCCCACCCCCACGGGTTTAGTCCATCTTTGCGCTCGGGAGTGACTTTAGCTCTTTCCTACCATAATCAGAGCTTTGTGGGGATTTTTATAGGAAAAATTCTGCAGCAGCAGCGCTGAGGGGGGGTATTCGAAGCGCGGTGACGGGAAGTTCAGCGATACGGGCGTCATTTTTAATAAATTAAATTCTCTTTAATGGCTTCATGTGCACCTTTTCATCCTCTGACGACGGCAGCGAATGAATAATGACTTATGATATGAAAATGATTATTCTGCCGGAAGAAGCTTTCTATCGCAAAATTCTCCTTTCCGCGTTTGATAACCCAAAAGGGGTAGCGGGTAGGGTTAGGTTTCTCTCTCCAGGACCAGAATTCTCCTCTGAGTGTTTTCACCCCCCCCCCCCTCGTATTTACGGACCTAATTCTCACAAAAGCCAATATTTAACTTGAAAAAATAGATCAACTGAATCGGATTGGAAATAAGTAGAACTGGGAAATAAGAATGAAACTTTTGGATTATGTTCTGAGCGTTCTTTCTTCACGGTGCCACCTTCCCAAAAGTTAGGGCGCTATCGCAAGATACGGGGGCATCCTCTAGTACTAAGCCTTGGAGGGGCAGGAACTCCGAGAAAATAGAGAATTACTCACTCGTTTGTATGTCTCTCCTACCTCGCCTAAAACTTAGTTCCGTTTCTAACATAAAGGAGATGTCTAACGCGGTTTTGAGTTCGTTACCACCATGATGCCCCCGTATTTTGCGATAGCGCCGAAATTTTCACTGAATAAATGGGAAATTGCGAAAAGAAGATCGTTATGGAGAAAACTCACATATGTGCTGCTCTCTATGGCGAAGACCCTCAAAAACCCCTTAGCTTGTCAGAATAACCATTCGGGCCCGTACCTCGAAGTTCCTAGCCCCGGCGTAATGCCATTTCTGGAATGAAACCAATCATGGAAATATGTTTTTTCTGAGCCGACACGTTAACGCATAGGACCCATTTCCAGGTAATCTTGCCTCGTTTCCCGTAGGGAGAAGAGCTTGTGAACAGCACAGGAAATAGCCTCAATATATCCGTGTGGACAAGCTGTCCACAAATAGATGCTGGCCAATTTCCGGCCTAGTCGTCATATTCCGTCACTCACGTTGTTCTGCTTTCAGATCAAGTCCAGTCATCGAAATCCTGCCTTGCTCAAATCTACGAGCAGCGGAAAAAGCAACGACAGAGGTAAGCTCGAAGTTTCTGTTGCGCCCTTTATGTCAACGTGCCCTTCTCCCTCCCTTCTAATCCCCCGTCAGATGACAACTAATCCCCGGCTATAATCCTAGTCGAAGCCACAGCAGACTTCTCTACTGAAATGAAGCCAGGGGCTTCTTTTCCCCGAGAGAACTTAGAAAAAAAGCTTCATTTCCTCATATCTTCACTGAAAACCTCTTCGGGATGCCCTTTACCCAGGGTCAACCGATCCGGACTCGAATTCCGGAAAACTGACAACTCCCACTTAAAGGGGCCTCGAAACGACTTTCTACCACCACCTTGAAAGCGTCTCCCCAATACGGCAGCCATCTGGAAAGCCCGAATATGACCCCTCCCCCCGGCTTGGGAACAGCGGAGCTCATAGCTGACCCTGCCTCCACTTTCTTTTTCTTC
>MU873890.1:0-13142 GCA_036418205.1 Ostertagia ostertagi | reverse complement strand
GTTGAAGGGGAGCTGAAGGGTGAGTGGGAGTCAAATATGCAAGATCTCACCGCCAGCTCGACAAGAAGGTGTTCATTCCAGATCGCGCATGAGACAATCGAAGAGTTATCACGTCAAAAACACGATCAAGAGAATGTGATCAAGAAGTGAGTTGACAGCATTTAGGGGGTTACAAGGCTTCTGTCAACCAAAGGGTGAGAGCGTAGCTGGAAGAGCACACACTTTGTGTTTTAGGCCGATGTCAGACTTTGCGAATCGCGCGATTCGCTACTAGCGAATCGCGCGATTCGCAAAGTCTGACATCGGCCTAAAACACAAAGTGTGTGCTCTTCTAGCTACGCTCTCACCCTTTGGTTGACAGAAGCCTTGTAACCCCCTAAATGCTGTCAACTCACTTCTTGATCACATTCTCTTGATCGTGTTTTTGACGTGATAACTCTTCGATTGTCTCATGCGCGATCTGGAATGAACACTTTTCTGTCGAGCTGGCGGTGAGATCTTGCATATTTGACTCCCACTCACCTTCAGCTCCCCTTCAACCTTTCGCTTCTGTTTCTCGACATCTTGACGACTGCGTTTCTCACGTTCTAACGTGTCTTCGATCTCGTCCAACGTTGTTTCGAGCTTTGCCTTGATCTTGTTAACGTGATTTATCTTGTCTTCTTGTGCTTGCATGTCATCCAAAAGTTTGCGATTGACCTGGAAATTTGAAATCTCCATAATCTACTGGGTTATTTATTCAGTTCACAAAACATCAAATCAGGGCCTTTATCAGGACGAAACTTCAAAGACAACATTTGGAAACAAAGGAGCAGGAGGGTGACACTAGGACCAAGCCTAAGGGAGGGGAGGAGGCCAGATAGAACAAAAATTGCTGACATGCTCTCCCAGAATCAATCTGCCTCCCTAAAGCTTAGCCTAGGTAGCAAGTGACTCACTCACTTGATGTTACCCCCACTGCCTCCCCCAGGTCATGAGCGCACCAGTGTACTCCGTTCTCCACGGCTGAGCCTGTCGTAGCTGCAGACTCTGAATCTGCATTGGTGTAGTCTCAAAAAATGTATAACGGGAGCTATTTTCATGCTTTTGACGCCAACTGTGTTGGCTTGTGTGCAATTACGGCAGAGTCGGCAGGAGGAAACATGGCGTAGTTGTAGGAGATTTATAATTGGTGCTTAGGCTAGTAAATACATCTATTCATGAAATGACATCGATTTGTCGACTTATTTTGATCACAAAAAGTTGATAACAAAACGCCCTCAGCTGTCGCTTAGAAATTCACTGGAATCGTTCCAATTATGGGAAATTCAGGACTAATAAGACTCAATGAGATATCGATTGGAGGCATTCTCGCTGCGTCAAGATTTCGGCCCATTACTTCGCCTAACCTTTAACATTTTGAGATTCATTTTCAATTAAGCCTAATATTCATTGCTAATTCACTTCATAATGGAATTTGAAGTAGATCAATTTGACATCACCCACCTCTTCTTGATATTTCTTCTCCTTGTTGATTTTTGAAATGATTTCATCTTGGGACGCGATCTCATCCTGCAAATTACTCTATTTCCTCTTTTCTCCCCTTTTTGTAACGGGCTCACCTGTAAGCTGCGAATCTGATGATCTTTGCTCTGTTTCTCTCCTTCCTGTTTCTTGATCGTCGTTTCAAGATCAGACACCGTCTTCTTCAGCAGGTCATTGTCTTGTTCGACCTGCATAGCTTCTTTTTGATTTTTTTGTATTTCATATTTCGTAACCAAAAGAAGGCTCTGAGCGAAAGCTTCCTTTCAGTGCATCAAGTTTCGAAGCCATTTATCTAATAGATTTGCAGAACAAAACCATGATTTCCCACCTTCTTTTTGGCCTTGCTGAGCGCCGCGTTTCGGTCCTCCTGATCGGCCAGCTGATCGTTGAGATCGGCGTTCTACAAGAAAATCAGTCAAGACTTTACTAGTCGATGAAATAGCGTTGAAGTTGAGTAGTGTAACAGGGTATAGTGGCAGTCGAGTTGATAGGCCAGCTATATGCGAGAACTACTCTGATTGGTGGGTTGGCTCTGTTACCGTAACATGCCCGCTTACCCGCAGGTACACCAGATATGCTCTCTGCGTCCAAGGGCAAACCTTAACCAGGACCAGGATCGTGTTCACCAATTTTGGGAAAAGGGATCGTATTTGACGAGATGAGATCATGTTTTTATCGAAGACATAGGATGGAAAAATTCCTCAACAAAATTCCCACTTGGCGCTCTTTAAGGATTTCAGTGAAGAGTTGGAAGCGTGCCAATGAATATAAGATCCGAGGCACTCCTCACATCAATCATTGAAGTGAGTGGGGGGGGGGGGGGTGAATGGTCCTCTGTGCGTGAACTGAGTGCAGTTTGGACACCATTCCGCAATATCATTGATCTACTTAATCAAGTGCCTGTCTATAGATGCAATACGCCCACTACTAACAAAATTCTTCCAGATAAATGGAAAAAATAAGGGTTACAAGGCTTCTGTCAACCAAAGGGTGAGAGCGTAGCTGGAAAAGCACACACTTTGTGTCTTATTGGGACTAAGCCTTTTGAAGAAGATAAAGAAAGAGGAGATGCTGTGATAGTGTGCACTTGTGAGAGCTCCCAGACATCACTACAAAACGCTGAACCGCCAAGGCTCACGGTTGACAGATGTTCTGAGACCCAGAAATAAGAGCTTGATACTTTTCCCAGTAGTTCCAGTATGTGACAGCATTATCACCGCTAATATTTCATAACATGATGATAGTGCAAGGTCGTGAGACGGTGTAGCATGTGGCGAGTTTTCAGGAGTAGCCGAGGATGGAGACGACGGGATGGGAGGGAGAGAAAGGAGGTGGAACTTATTTCACTTCGCTATTCACATAGGATAGCAGACCGAATGCTAAAGTCGAAGGACAAGCCGGGGCTCGGTTATGTAGTCGGCAAGTCCCGATATCGAAAAGAGACTTTAGAGTTCACTTGAAGAGTCAGAAAAAATGACCGGCTATGTTATCAACATGAATACTGGTACGTGAGCGTAATGATACCTGTTTCTCGATATCAGCCTTTGAGCGAGCAACTTTGCACTGCGTTCTTCTAGCTCAGAGCTTTCATCCCGCTCTTGCTCAAGTTGCAGAAGCACGGCCTGTTTTTCTGCCTAAGAAGAGAAAATTTCCGTGAATTCCATCGAGTCATTCTAGGCAAACATTTCTGATAATCTCAACCTACCAGGAGGCGTGCATTCTCCGCTTCCAGTTCTTTACGCTTGCGCTCTTCGGCCTGGTGACTTTCTTCAAATTCTTTAGCTCAGAAACGGTCAAGCTCGTTTTGACATAGAATTCGGATATTTCACTCACGCTTCGCCAACATTTCCATCTCCTCGTCCTTCTTGTTGCCTTTGATGAGCGGTTTCACTTGACCGTACAGCTTGAACCAATGCCAGGTACGAAGCGTACACCATGCACGCACATTACGCTGCACGACAATGAACCCAACTCTAGAAAATCGATAGTGAATAAAAATTTCTAAAAATGTGGAACGATTTCCATCACAGGATCGGAATCGGACTTATTCTATCAGTAGTGATTATCAATAGCTCTACTCATGAATCACACTTGACGTAACTCCGTCAATTTTAGGAATAGATGAAAGCGGAACGAGAACTCCAATAGTTTTAGAAGTCCATGTCTTGAGAATTTTCCCTGCGCAAATGATTTCATTGAACGACTTCCCCCCAACGGGAACCTAAGCGTGCCCAACATTTGGACAAGTTGATACCTGCTGGCACATGTTGGTCCCGGGCAGCTTGAAATGGATGGTGTACGAGGTTACCATGTTTGAACTAGTCACCTCATGCTGATTGAAATAAATTCACACGTCTCATGATTCAATCAATAAGTGTATATGTGAGTGGTAGGTACGCGCGTAAAATCAATGCCCATACATAGGTCGTGGCAGAGGCGATCAACCAGGGAAGGCATCCAACCTCCCATGGAACTTTGAATTGAGACCCAGATATATCGATACTTCAAACGCTGATTACAAATATGGAAACTAAAACTGCAAAATGAACCTGCCAAGGAAGTTGTGAGCAGTCAAAGTTGGCTGGAAGGTAAAGCATTACACTAGCCTCCGGGCTTTCAAAGTCGCCGTGGAGTAGTGGTAGTGCTCTCGGAATTTGCACTCCAACGGGAAGAGAACTCATGACCTCCGGCTGGAGAGCGAGAGCACTACCACTACTCCACGGCGACTCTGAAAGCTAGCACGGTTCATATGTTACCCTTTACTTCCAGTCAGCGTTGGCTAAACACAACTTCCTGGGCAGGTTCATGTTGTGTTTAGTTCCATATTGTTACTATTTATTGTTTATTGCTATATTATTTATTTCCATATTCGTAATCAGCGTTTGGAGATTTAGCGATATACACTCTGTTTCATGCAGCCAGAAATCCACGTGGCACACGTGGCTAAATTCTCGATGAAAAGGTGACATCACGTGTGCTCAAAGATGTTCTTGAATCGATGCCACGTTAATGCCACGTCAATTTCTGCAATTGCACAATTTCTGGTCATTTGAAGGCGAGGGTACAGTAGCGGTCAAAAGTTTGGAAACTTTTTTATTTTTGATCTAGCGTAGCCAATAGACAATGAAATTGTCCCGAATTCACATATTATATACAGAATCAAGTGTAGATTACGATGAGCAACATAATTTTTTGAAAACGAGAATCGCATTTGAAAAATACGAATTTTTATAAGAAATGGCGCGTCAAAAGTTTGGAAACTTCTCAATTCCAAAGCGAATTCGGCAAAATAGCTCTCAAATCCACATGATAAATTAGTTATTCGATGAGTAGCTTGAATTTCTATGTTAGCGTCGTTTTTATTGACATGGAGTTGATTATAAAATAATTTTAGGACTTTTAAGTCGAACCCTACACACTGTGAACTAAATCACATTGTTTGGTGGGATTCTTAACTGGAATGTGGGTTGAGCGACATGCCAGTTCTTCCGTGGGATGTAGAACTCAATTAGACTTTAGATCTTGACTTGGTCGCTTCATAACAGCTTCTTTTTCTGGGTTTAGGAAGGCGGCAGTGAGGAGGTAGGCCTGCATTGGGTCATTTCCGCGATAGAAAACCCATCTTTTCCGGCTAGTTCTGACTATCGAAGGGAAGCATTGTATTCTACAGACTATACTTGTACTTAGCCCAACCCACATTTCGCTGGATACATAGAACTGGGGAATCGCCGAATGGTCGGACACATCTTCATCCATGACAATACTTCCACTATTTCTGACTGTTGGAATCTCATACTCAAAATGAGGTTCCCATTTGACAAAACACTTCACAGGGTCCACAACATCATTTTTAGGAAGACAGAAATCCCATTCGTCGCTGAGGACAAAGTTTTACCTCTCGCCTTCGGTCCATGTTAGCCGTTAGTGTGCGGAAGCCAGTTGGGCCATCCTGCTCTTGAAGCCCAACAATGGCTTCTTGTTGGGACATCATCCGTAATATTCACCAGGTCGCGGCCGATGTTGAGCTGCACTTGGACTTTCATATGATTAGGAAAATCAGAAAAAGTCGTCTCTTAGTTGGAAGATGTCGGGGTACGGGACGTGCCAACCACCCTTCGAAGTATTTGAGGAGGGCCAATTTTCTTGTGAGGATACTTTTTTGTGAATGATCATTCTTCTTATGCTTACTCGACTCCAATAACGCTAGAAACATTCGATAATATTGCTTCCGTAGAGACTGAACTACTAAGAAACAATTTCAATTTCGTATTCCGGATTGTAGGGTTTAAAAAAGGACCTCCCATGGAAAAACTGCTTCCTTTGCATATGAATTCATTTTGAAATTACACATTACTCAATGGTTGAACTAAAATTAACAGAAACAAGTAAACATTGAAGAGTAGGAATCATAATGATGAGGGAAACAAAAAGTTTCCAAACTTTTGACGCGCCATTACTTGAAAAAAATCTTATTTCTCAAATATGATTATAGATTTTTGGAAATTATTCTTCCCATCGTATTCTGAACTCGATTTTGTATGTAATATCTAAATTTGGGACAATTTCGTTATGTATCGGCCGCGCTAGATCAAAAATAAAAAAGTTTCCAAACTTTTGACCGCTACTGTATCTTGGGCTTAATTCAAAGTTCCATGGGAAGTTGAATGCTCCCCCTGGTAAGTATAAGTGAAGATTTCTGAGCGCACCATTAACTTAGTTGCATGATAGATTTTAAAATAACTTTTTTTCATGCGAGATTTCGTCGACGAAGCACTTCGAAACAAAATTCCTGTGTGGAGCGTTTTTTTCTCGGCAACTGAGCTACTCGACTACACTAGCACATAGACACTATCCATGAGATATTATATGTGCCACCTTTCAACTGAGCGTCCGAAAAAGGAAGCCGTCACGGCGTGCAGCAACTAAAATCGCTCCGCGGCGACTCAGAGGCACTGGTCCGGGTCAATTTGGTGCGTCATTTTTTTTGAAAATTAGCAAGAAGTGCGATAAGGAACGCCACTCGGGAAAAGCAAAAAGCACCATAGAAAACACTGAAATTTCCCTTTGTGAGGTCGGCCGTGGTATGACGGAGAGACACAGCGCTGCGAGGAGAGGGAAAACGCGAGAGAGAGTATGTCGTACCGAGAAGACGCAAACGCCGCTTATGTCCCGATTGTGGCAGCGCCGGCAGCAAACAGGCAAGGCCCTAGCGCTTTGCCGTACTTTTGTGTCGCGGCTGCTAGGTCTCAGGACCCCTCTTTCCTCTGACCAACTCTTACCACCTAATCCCGAACCGAGGCTTTGAAGGCAGAATTTACGATGAAAAGTTAGCTCATTGGAAATAAGGGTAGAGGTGGTCAGTGGAGCAGGGATGAAGAAGAAACCATTTGAAACGGCCCGAAACCCGAGAAATGGGACCCCTTCCTTGCCCGTTGATTTGCGCATTGATGCGACTCTCATCGCTGTGCCCTCTTCAACACTACTCTCTCTGCTATCTAATCACGTATAGACCTGCGGCGAGTGATTAGATAGTCGGTGGGCGTACCCGCCAACCGCGCCAAGAGTGAGCCATGCTAGATCGCCGAGGTCAAATCTTTCGCTGCCAATTGCGCGTCGGTCAGCACCCTCAGGTCCGCCTCTACATGTGTGTATACCAACATGTGTGTATACCAACTAGGCTACTACCCCCTTCTTCGACCTTCGTTCTTATCGTGAAATCGTCCTCTAAGTTGCCTGCTACTTCAGAAGGAGAAGCTCATTCTCTAAAAAATTATACCCAGTTAATCGTATCGAAGGGCTGATTGAAAATTTTCACGATCCCCTCCTCTTGAAGGGCCACGACACGACCCACCATCTCCCATTCCCAACCTGGCAAAAGGCAAAATTGTCTTGAAATGAGTGTGTAAGCTCAGAAGGTATTGCATACCTTCTGGGCTTACACGCAGACCATGCAAGAAGCCTTAAAGCCTTGGAAAGAATTGGCTACTTTGAATTTAAGTTTTTCGTTATTTTGAGATGAAAGAAAAGATTCATGGAGTTAGGGAATCTCCACCTTCGCCAAGGTGATGGCACGATTTCTATAAATCTCATTTCAGAGCACTTGAGTGGGTTCTTGCATGTTATACAATTTTCGTGAAAACACTGTTATGTCATGGCGAAGACTTTGTTCTTCTCAGTCGAAAACATCTGGAGGGCAATAGAGCAACAGTAAGGACTACGCAATTGTCGTAATGGTCCACCCATACCTTCAGAGTGGAATGTGTTTTCAGGTTGTTAGCAATTTCGGTCGTTGTCTTCACTACTGGTCCGCCGTTAATCACATCTACTTCTTTACCAGGAGGCCCGTCGCGCGGCAAGAAGGCAGAGTCAGCGGACGAGTCGCAGCGCGTGATGTGCGATGTAGGACGTACAATGGTACATTCTATTTAACTTGACGCGAAATCACTACAGTACGCGCTGCGACTCGTCCGCTGACTCTGCCTTGTTGCCGCGCGACGGGCCTCCTGTCGGATACCCCTACTTTCATTTTCGTGAGCGACAACCCATATCTAGGCCGTCGTGTGATGAGCATTCAGTACCTTCACTTCACTGCCGTTCCTTCAAAAAATATCATACCTCTCAAAAATCTCAACTACTTTTCTCTCGGAAGCTGAAAACTCACTTCTGATCGAGTCTTCTCTTGTAATCCCACATTGCCAAATAGTGTCGGCAGGCGCTTTGGAATTTGGTGATGATCTTCGAAAGTTCTTCATCGCGAAGTTCTTCGAGATGAGCCAGCACACCAGATTTGAAGAAAAATCTGCATTGAAGCACATTTAATTAACACGCTTTGTTGTGACTGATCCATTTGAGCAGACCTATCGCGTGTAAATTGAGGTAGGCATTGATTTGTCTTGAGTTTGCGCGCGAAAAATCGATACGCTATCCACAGGTATGTTCCAACCCGAGAGATCCAAGCATGTGCCAAGGCAACATACTATTTGAGCATCAAGAGAGGTCAAAGTGCAGATAGAGCAAATTAAGTGCAAGGCATTTAGAAATCATGTGTTGGCATAGAATTGAGGCGTTTATTCCTACCCCCCCCACCCTTCTTTGAATGATATGAAGAATGGTGATCGAAATCGTTGTCAAATGGACAAGAAGAGGCACACTGTCACGATGACACACTATGTCTCTATAATAAATTGCCAAAAAAGAAGAACTGTACTATATACCTTAAGTTGAGACCGCATTGGTACTCTTCCGGTTTGATCGAGCCATTTGGAAGCGAGCTTGGCCACGATTCCATCACCAGCCTCCTTGTCTGACTTTGCTTTTTTGGCGGCATCAGCAGCAAGTACAGCATATCTGAGAATGATGTTCAATGTCGTGGTTATATCGCCAACAGTACAAAAATCGCTCTCACCTCTGTTTGAAGTCAAGGTACGGCATGCGATTGGGGAATCCTTTACGACAAATACGAATTCCTTCCAGTACACCATTACAAGTCAGCTGATTAAGCACCAAATTCGCTTCAATCACACCTAAATATGATATCTGAATATTGGACTCCTGTGCCCTTAGGGCTAACACTGCTGGCTTGAGATTTTCATTCTGAATGTTTTCAGGGCTGTGGGTATTGCTTGTTCGAAGCCTCGCGATTTTGCATTATCAGCCAGATACGGTCTGCTTGAAAGGAAACATTCTTGGCTAATTGATGTGCAAACGTGCACTCGTTATCACTCATGCGGACCAGCAGAGCACATGCTGTTCATCGTAGCCATAGTGACTGTGGAAGCCTTTCTCGAGCTTGGATTGGGCAAAATTTCAGAAGTGGGGAAGTGAAGGTGCCTTAATCGATCATTAAGATCTGATGAACATCAAAAATCCATCGTTGAGCTTTATGATAATTCTAACGCACTAAAGACAACTCGCATCCCGGTAAATCGGCCGCGTGGGACAAGCGCGATTTTGCGTGTGGCGCCCTCGTCCACTGTTCGCTATTTTTGAGGTATTTTGAGCATTTAAAAAATATTTCAATCATTTTCTAAGCTACTTCGTCCATGGTTGTATGATCTGTATGACCATAAGCATAAGCTGCAAAATAAATATGAGAAAATCTGGTAGGAAGCTGCGCATGCACGCACCACACCATCCTAGGCTAGGTGACAATGTGTAAGCATCTGACATTAATACTTTAGAATACTCGAGAGCAAAGAAGAAACAGGTTTCCCAGGACGAGCTTCGACGGAATTGCGCTGCCGAAGTAATGCCCATTTCTTGAGGGCTTCCTTGAAGATTTGCTACAAAATAAGGATGGTAGCACTGTCACAGAGTCCTTACTCTCGCTAAGCTGATCTGGGCTGCCTCATTATCTAATGGCTATCCTTGAGCGTTTCGGCCTGACAGGCAGAGTCGCTTGATACATATTATCAAAACAGGCCATTTGTGTCTAGAGTAGCTCTTAAAGAGTCCACATGCTCTTGTATCGAACAATCTATAGCGTGTGAAGGATAGAGTAGTCCGCGAGTATCACAGTTCTGCGCTTGTCGCGGCTCAAAAATGCAGGACAATAGCGCTAGGGCCTTACACGGTGGGCTAATGGCGGCCAATGTGAGCTAGATATGACGACGGATACTCGCGAAACCTCATGCACACCAATGGGACCACGACGGATTAGTGCGCGAATTTCAAATACCGAATCGGTGGGTAAGAATAAAGCAATTCATGATCTCGGCCGGATGCGCCACTCCCTGTATACTTTTAGAGGCAGTCTTTGGGGGATTCAGTAAAACGTAGAGGGGATTAATGGACTTTATAGCTTCAACTAATGCTGGGGCGCGGAATTAATGTCTTACAGTTTCTCGGCCGGATCGCGCTCCTTATACTTTTAGGGCAAGTTGTGGGGATTCAGTAAGCTTAGAGGGGCATTAAGGAGACTTATAGTTCAATACTGCTTGGTGGCGACGGATCTAACTTGTCTTACAGTTTCTGGGGTTAGAAAATACCAGTGACACGATCACGCTTTTTTACATGAGCAATCTGACCTATTCAAATGCTAGCTATTATGATTAGTCAAGGATACATGTTATTTATCGATGCTGATTTGCCCGACCTGGGTTAGAGCGATGAACACGATATTTAAGAGATTTCGTCCAATCCTTCAGTAGTTGAGATGAAGACGATTAATTGTGATGTCACGTACCGCTCTTCTTTTGCTCGTTAGGGATGATACACCTGATGAAATGTGGATGAGTCTGATTGAGCATGTGCATCAATTTATTCAAAGATTCACGATACATCATGGATACCGTCATGAACGATGCTGATTTGCCCTGAAAGTAGCGGACAAATGAAAATTGAAGAGCTACGCTCATTTGAACAAATTCGTTCTCTTAGATTGAAGCTCATCTTCTTTGGATCTGAACACTTAATCTTAACACATTGGCGACAATGTCGCCCGATGCCGGGCGACACCCCTTAAATTTTATTCCTCTGCGCATATTCCAAATTTTGAGCGGTGCTATATTAACCCGGAATACGTTGTCAAACTTGTAATGGCCACGTTCTTTGAACATCTTTCACAGTGAAAGTTTTAGAGAAGGGTTGCTTGGAATTGCTTCTTCAGTGATAAGGTTGTTCTTTCTTGATGTAGAAAGCTGCCTTTTTGTATGCTATTAGCTAGCTCAATGATACAACAATTGGCAAAAAAGAGATTCGTGTTCAACCTCATTTGTGGATTCTACAGTGGAAAATTGGAATTTTCCGAGAGCGTTCCGAAGTTTCACCTTTGCGGACGGGGAGATTTTTGCTTGGTTTGCAGCCATTAAGCATTTTGTACAATTGGTATGTACACCGTATAAGGTTTCAGCTTAGAGCATGCATTCTGGGAACACCCAAAAAACTGCGTCGGGCGGACATGTGTTAATTTATTTTTATTTGAGGCTTTTTCGATTTCGATAGGCACCGATTCTCTGCTTTTCCCTCCGCTCTCCTAGTTTTATAGTCTTTCAAATCTGAAATGGAATGGTAGATGCCTATATGTCAACTAATGTTGCCATAGAACACCAGAAGTTTTTGTCAAAATCTGCAAGAGTAGTGATTTGGTCGAGTCACAGCGGGATTAGGTATGGATTTATGCTCATATATCTCAGCAGGTCAGACACTTCTATGTCTGCGTTATCCGCGGTCATTCACGCTATGATGAAATGATTTGATCTGCTATCGAGACCTTGTGCTAACATCGACAAATGTTCGTGTCTTAAGGAATCTCCACGGACCATGGACCAGTGGGCGGGACCGGAAGTTTTTGTGACGAAATGCATGGTAGGTACGGATCCACGTGTCGAACGCACGAACGTGAACAGGATTCACTTCAAACCTTCCCATGAACGTGGATCCGTACCTACCATGCATTTCGTCGCAAAACCACTTCCGGTCCCGCCCACTGGTCCATGGTCCGTGGAAGATTCCTTTAATGGCACACACCCAGCTGTTGCTGTAGCAGCGTGATGGCGTCTAACCCTCAGATTCACTGAGCCGCTGCGATTTCGATCCATACTGACAGCACCTCCTTAAAGCGAGATACTACGATAAAGTGTGGAAGTACATGCACCAGTGGAAGCAGTAGTCAGGGGCCAAAGAAGCGAAATGTGGCGTTTTTGGCCAAAAGTGCGCTATCTGCAGCGTACTGGGCTTGCCATTCTTTTCTGGACTCCGCCACCGCCTTTGCTGCGCCGCCAGGAACATTATTATACATCTCCACTTCCACTATGAACCCAGTCCAAGTCTTATCGTAATCCCTCGCTTCAAAATCCTTTTCGAAAATAGGATTACCGTCTTCCTGTTACGGCATAACCCGTCGGGACTAGTGAAGGGATAGTTATAGACTTTACTTATCCGAAGCTTAATGGTAGTACACTCTCCGTGGGATCACACCAAAAACTTGATTCCCGTCCAGACTTCTGGGTATGTAGCACTACAATCTGTACAGCACTTGACCAGAACCCCTAAACAGAAGAAACATGCGATGTATTTTGCTCAGAGGTCTTTTCTAAACGTGCGTGATACAATTCGAATTTGGAAAGCTCATTATAAACCCCAGGTTTTCTAGGGTGTAAACCGCGAAACGATCGCCGCTTCCTTTCCTTTCTGTCGCTGAGCTTTTTACTATCCACCTTTACAAGTGATCTGTGTTTGTAACATTTTCGCGTACAACTTGAGCCGGGCAGATCAGATCACAAAGCAGATCACATGTACCGCCCAGTGTAAGTATAAGTAAAACTGAGGCGTAATCATAGCTGTTAGAATTTGGAGATAATCTAATCATACCTTCTTCTTGCCTGGTACAGCCTTCTTGCCAAGACTCGCGATATCATCTTGTGTGTTATAGTCCGCCCACAGTTCAGCCATCAGCTGATTTTGGGTGTTAGCTTTCAGCACTGATACGGCAGTGTCATTCAGAGGGTCCTAAATTGGAGTCATTCGCACCAAATTTCTTTGCACACTGTTTTTTTAAATTCATTCTTAAGGCTCAGTATATTCACACTGGACTCACCACAACCAGTATAGTGCTTGGAAAAACCTTGCAATTACTAATAATTACCTTGTTTTTCTCTAGCCATCCTTTCACGTTATAG
>MU873886.1:0-11071 GCA_036418205.1 Ostertagia ostertagi | reverse complement strand
GCTAAACTTTGTTCACTCCATGGTGTGTGCTGCACTTTGCTGGGATAAAAAACACCGACTAAAATATCATCAATTTGTTCTCACTAAGTTGGCGGAAGTGGTGTAGTGGCAAGTTACCACGCGAGCGGTCCGGGGATCAAATCCTGGGTCGTGAGTCGCCCGGGCCAACCAAGCCTTCCATCCCTCCGGGGTCGGTTAATTGGTACCAGACTTGTCTGGGAGGATAAAAACACTGACTTGTACATCGGCTGGCCCCCGCAAGTCATTGTATAGGCCACATCGCATTCAAACGCCACTACGAATGTACAAATGGAAGTAGAATGCGTGCCGCATCCCAAAAGGGATTGATCAACGGCAAATGCTTTATCCTTATTTTCAATCACTTTACTGATGAATTACTCATAAAGTGATTTATTACCGCCAGAGCTCGAGTGTGTGGTGCATTGAAAACGCAAAAGAAAGGTCATCGGCATTAAGCGGCTTCAAGTACGGTCGTGGGAACGGACGAACCAATTCCCGTTTTCCACAGAAAAAAAGACAAGGAAGCTGGGATTAAGCCGGATGTCGCCCACCAGTCCGTTTTCGGATTTCTATGCGCCCGGTCTCTCCCAAAAATCGTGTAGGCATTTGAATGCTTGCTTCTTCTGTCTTGCTCTGTTCTGTTCTGTCTTGCTTGATTTGACTATCAAAACCACCTATTCAACTCTGCTTGCCATCCTTACGGATAACCAAAACAGTAACTACAGAGAAGTGAGAGGTTCGGATAATCTAGGTTGGGTTTGGAACCGCCATCATGCAGAAGCACGCTGTTCGAATGGTTTGACTTGCTTAGCCGCTGTCCCAGCTGGAAGGCACATTTTGTGCGAGTCGAGCTGAATCAATCGCTACCGTGAGTAGGACAACCTGTTCAGCGAAAGGAAGAGCGATTCTTTCAAAAGAATAGTGGCAAAGCGGGCAGCAGTTTCAAACACTACTACGGCCACCCGCTGTCGCATTGTGTTGGTGTCTGTTTCTCAAATGTCTCCCATTCTCTTTCGCCTTAACGTTCCTATATCACTTCGGCACTCAGTACCTCTATTTGTCTGGAGCCAAAGAAATACCGCTATTTTCGGTGTCTTCGGCGGTTACTTATCCATTCGTCTTCGTTGGCGATGCACTTCGCACAACCTCATTTAAAACCCAATTAGCGCCCTTAATTGGTCATAGAATGCGCCTTCAACTCACAAGGAAAAGTAGAAACAATGCACAAATCAAAAACTGGCAAAAAGGCAGGAAGTTCTCCACTAATCAGTCATCAGGTCACGCCATACCAATTCCATTCATCTATATTTATAGTAGCATTTGAATGCCATTTGGCCTATGCAATTATATGCCAGAGGCCAGAGGATGTTCCACGTCATGATTTGTACTTGCCTTTTATCGCAAGCTTATTATTAATGGAATGACAATGTCCTCGTGGAGTGAGACGTTAGCCAATGCATCCATGCATACTTGTAAAAACAGTTCATAAAACGTGCCTCAATGCAGCCGATCTACCACGCTTAGTCGACTGCTATGATATGCTTCAATGAATATTCTTTCGTTAGGGTTATACACAATGTTTACGAGGTATTGCGGTTAGTGAGCACGTTTAAGCAAAACGGAGAGCGATCCGATTAGTGGAGCACCATATATTCTATGGAAGCAGAAAGGTTTAGGGGCAACCGATGACATGTGCAAATTAAGGCTCCGATCAACTTCACAATGGTAGAATGCATTGACAGACCTCGACTCAGATCCACAGTATGGCGTCGTCCACACGACACCTATCCTCGTGAGCCTTGCAATAAAAGTTTTACGTGAGTTTTCTCCGAGTTGGGGATCTTTGGTCATGACCCTTTATATAGTTAATCTCGTCGGTCTATAGGATTACTTTGCGACAATAAGTCCGATTATCTACGTACAGCTAGTTTAAGTGCTTGAATAATATGGATTACCACACATCTTACCGATAAACCATTTCGCAGTCACGCGGCTATCAAGCTACTAAGCATTACATTAGCGATTGAAATCTTCACTCCGCCTCTCGCCTCGGTAACTTCAACAGATGCAAAACGCGTACGAGTCGATTCCGCGTAAATCCACTGCTGAAACACCGTATCTGGCGCATTGACACAACTATTTTTTATCTCTCATCTTCAAATTTATCCCAAGCTCTATCAGTATCGCGAAATATTCCTAAACCGCCAAAGTTGCAACACCCAGTCATGCCGAACTTGTGGTATGCCCAAAATTCTCAGTGGGGAGGACCAAATGATTTACGTATCTTATCGTTATAGATAGTACCCAAGAGTATTTCGGCTTCATCATAGATGCTTTATACTCTCACCATGCAAAGAAACGCTCTCTCGAGTCCGCTGACTTTCTCTCTCTGCCCGGTCCTCAAACGAGCTTTTTTCAATGCGGGCCTTTCTTCTTTATGGCTTATTCCCCTTTCAGTCCCCAGAAGTCTAGCCGTCGTCTGCTCTTTTCACATCAACTACCGAATGAATCTCCGTTGGGACACACCCCGCCCCCTTTCGCAACACACTATTCCCGAGCCCCCTCGGGCGGAGGGACCCATTCTTGACCACACTGGTTCGCAGACAATTGACTGAGCTTGCTACCTTGTTTTCGCTTCTCAAATAAAGGAGAAACACGCTTTTTGACTTCATTCCTCGCCCAGCGTTAAAATAACAATTTAATGCCTGCTCAGGTTTTCCCCCGGCCGAGCGCCAAATACTGCCTCACTTATGATGCCGCAAATTGTCCCGCAGCGCCCGATGATATATATCACTCGACAACCGGGCTATCGGTCTTCTACGGCGTTTACCCTTGCCTCACCGACGACCAAATAGACACACGGGAGCCCCCGTTCCATTTGTGCTGTTACCCAAAAAAATGATGCCACCTTCCAATCTTGTTTTCTTTGTACAAGCTTTACTACCAAAGCACTATCATAGCATCATCACCGCTATAGAAACAACTGAAATGAGGCAGCAGCACGTCACAGCAGCTTCGTCTTTGTTGGCTATGATGTCGAATAATAAAAACTTCGTTGAGTAAACGATGCTCATTCAACCATCTGCGGAAAATATGTACGATGGACTTGCTTTCATCTTTTGACACCCCTTTAGGGATACGCTACGCACTCGACTCCCACTTGAAATCGCAGAAATAATTGAATGCGTGTCTGGTCATCACAACAACTGGCGAGGCCAACGATTAACTTCAGTGCAGCAGACCTACTTAAAAACTACTTAGGATGCGGCATCGAAGGCCTAATTGGTCCCAGCGGTAATCGGTCCGTAATAACTAGTGCCAGCGGTAACTGCGTCCACACTCTATACACGCTCCACTGAAAATGCATTAAAGTAGTAGCACAAAAGTCCAAGCTAGTCTTTTCGCCCGAAAAAAACATGATAGGTGCCTAAGTACGAAGTTCAACTTTGAATTACCCCCTAAGTACCGGTCCCGGGTTACTCAACTTCCGCCTACTCCTGAAGGGACGAGCACGCATCCGAATTTTATGTGCACGTGCGGCTTACATCTTATACTGAAGCACGTCGTCTGTTGTTTCCCGGCTACCAGCCAATTCAGCACTATCTATCCCCTTAGAAAAACCCAAACCTCTTAAACAGAAATGTTGGTAACATTCTACACAAGCTATGCTGATCAGCGTGCGCAAACTCATCCCACCTAGCACCCCAAAATCGCAGCTCCCAAGCTGCAGCGCCTGGTCAATCTCGCCCAGCTACCCTTTTCCCACATCTGGGAAAAGCATATGAAGTCCTATCACGAGTGGCTCTCAAACCGTACAAACAAGCCCTCAAGACCCCTCTTTTTTGGAAAATAACATCGGTGATGTTGAACCAGCTGGGCAAAGCGCTACGATAACATATTTCACAATGTGGACGTGCACTGTTGCATTAAAAAAGGCCATTTCTATGATTACACGTTGACGGACTCTTATGCATGCGAGTCAATCTAGAAGCGACAGCTGTTCCTTCTTGAATGGCAAGATTATAAATTCAATTTCGCAGAGCTAAGCAGGAAATGTATTCTATCAGACGCGCGCTCTACGTAGACATACTGTTGAGCTTTTAGTCGTCATCCTTGAATGTTATCAAAAAAACATTAAGAATAAATTTTTGTTCAATGTAAGAACGATAGCAAGGCTGTCAGAGCTATGTAGAAGGCCGAGGATGTTTCAGTTAACTACAAAGAAGACATTAGCCAGGCACTCAATGAGGGGACAAACGAGCCATGGAGTTCGATGGCTATACGATGGTATGCCACCATTCACGACAGGCTACCCTTTGGCACATTCACGAATAAGTAAGCAGGTCTTGCGACCAGGACGGGAAATTCTGTCATCCAGAAAGGGCGCTAAGCCTTGCCTTTCATCGCTTCGACCGCTGCCATTTTGACACTCCCCAGAGACGTCTTGTCTGCACCCTCTCGCACGACGTGCTCTCTGGACGCTGTTCGTCAACACAACGACCCTACCAGAAAAGGAAGCCTCCAATTTCAATGTGATAACCTTACTTGCTCTTCTTGCTTCATTTATGAATAAACAGTCTCTTAATTTAATGGTGATGTGCCTTCGGTGACTGTAACATGGATGACCAAAGCAGAAGAGGGATAGCAAATAAATTGGGACCCACACGCTGGGCTAACCCCGGACATCTAAGTATCCAAGTAAAAATAAGTGAAATATAAGATAGAGAATTAACTCTCAGGAAACAAGAGGACGAAAAATTTTCAAACCTCGCCATGGCAGGTTTACGCTATACTTTGATGTTTGACGGCTCTGCAAAGGGTGGAATACTTGGTCACCATGCACAACTACATATCTAAAGTTAAAGCTCTCCCCCAGTCACCAGTGATTTTACGGGTATAAATAAGATTATCATGAAAAGCTGAACTGCATTTCTTCTTCTTCGCCCTTGCGTTAGTCCCGCGCAGTCGCAGAGGAAAGCTGAACTACCTCTTTAACACTTCGGAGACCGCGCCTTTTTTACGTTCCGCGGCCGCGCGGGACTTCGGTGAAATTTTTAGGATCTTATCTAGCAAATTCAAAAGAAGAACCCACTGTGTAATGCAGAAGAAATCTTATCGGATAAAATGGAAAAGAAAATGAATGAAAAACCTAATAATTGTTTCCGAAATGCGAGCTGAAAGGTCCTATGCGGTCGGAGGGCTGCAGCCCACATATGGGCTGCGTGGGCTCCAAGGTGTTAATCATTATATGTCTTTCCCATAACTTTTCCTTTTACGATTTAAGTATACGACTAGCACCGGCTGATCAGTTTTTGACCTCCTCTAACGGCTCCAAGTCCTATAGTGACTTCTTCATACTGTTCAAAGACTGGCAGTATTTCAATCATGACAGAAAGTACACGCTAGAATATGATAAAACTCAAAACATCGACTTAATTCCCTTCACCTCCTACAGGTATTCCATTCAGCACAATCACTCATTTTTTTCGTCTTATAATATCGTTTAACTACACTTAATTATTTATACCAACTAAAGCACCTGACTGATATGACATCCTAAACAGAAGCGATCTCCGGTAAAAATTAATACGATGAATGGGACTTTTAGAATGCAAACTATTCCGAGCTTTCAGCCCCGTTTGAGGCCTATCTTTTCAATCGAGGACGTCCCCCTGGTTACCACGCAATACCATACTACGAAAGACCGTTTTTGTTTAGGAAGCCTTCAAAAATGAAAAATCAGGTGAAGTTCCGAATGAATTCAAGAGAAGCGCGCACGTCTCTCTCTCGCCTTTCTTCAATTCCTTTATCCTTTCTATCTTTCTTCCCTACTTTCTTTCTTTCCTTCTTTATTTGTTTATTTGATTATTTATTTATTTTCTTATTACCTTCTTTTTCTTTTCTTCCTATCTTTCCTTCCTTTCCTTCTTACTTACTTACTTTCTTTCATATTTATTTCTAGACTGGAAATCCAATTTTCTGTCCGAACAATCATTTCATAGAAATCAGCTGATAGATAGAAAAGCCACTGTGGCTCCAAAATGACAGCAGTAGCTCTCAAATGGCAGCAGCACACGATGTTTTCACAGCTTTCATACATATCAAAGGGACCGAGAGGAGAGCAGAGGATTCATTCCTCGCGAGCATTTAGACATGATAAACAACACGAAGGCGGAATTGGTCCACTTGCACAATACACCAGTACCACACGCGTGATCCAGAGATCAAACCCCGAATCGAACTCGGTTGACGCCAAAAGAGTGCATCCAACTCAACATTCAGTTCATAAAAACTAAAGATGTGCAATTACTCAAACATTACTATGGCTTTGATGTAGTTTAGATGCGTGGCGCCCTCTCAACACAACCTGTTCAGCACCGATCCTTGTAATAACTGGGTTTGTTCTACACAATGGATTCATGGGTAAGTGTAGATGCTATAAAATAGAAAAAGCGGCACAATTCCTAGCTTCCTACCAAAAATCGACACCATTTATGGAACGTCATTCGATACTTCCAGGCTAACAAGGTTTCTAGTGACTAATGCTTATTGGCTAAACCTTTCCGGTCTCGCATTGGCTTCGCGAAGCAGATTATCAACCGCGAACACAGACCACGTTAACGTTGCCATGGCACAATATCAGCTGGTGTCGCGTGGGAAGCCATTAACGAGCTTCTACAAAATAAAGATCAGAAACGACTATTTCAGTAGCTCATATATGGTCAAGCGCTGCGACTACTGAACCATTAGGTTTGTATTCTTTCTTGTTCATTCAGGTGGAAGTGGAGTAACAATAGCTGTCACCCACGCGCGCGACCCTTGGATCATGCGCCAAGATTTCATCCCTGAGCCGTCACTAACTAAGCCTTCCATACCTCCACTTACAGCTTCCAGACTCGTTTTGGAAGATTAGAACGCTGACTTGTAAATCAGCTGGCCCAGTAAGTTTTGAAGACCAGATCGCAATCATGGGCTACTAAAATTGGAAGAAGAATGCGTGGCGCACCCCAAAAAGATTGATCAACGCTAAATACTTTATTCTTTGCAGTTTTCTGATTTGTTCAACAATTCCCCTTGAATTTATATAATATGCTTCCCTTCTAATTTATATGACATGTTTCCCTTTAATTTTCATTGGTGATTTCATTGTGCTTTTATATTTAGCTGATAAAAAGGGTACTCCATGGAGCTTCTGGTGGTTCGCGTGACCGCAAAATGAAAAACAAGCGCGGGTTCCAATTTCAGAGACTTGAAAGCTCATTCACCAATCGGACTTCAAGACTCTCCTGGGTCGACAACTCTTAATAGTGACTAGTTAAAAAGTGAATAAAGGTTGACCCAATGACCCCGATGACCTCAGTGGATTGAAACACTGTGAAAGGTAGAGGGTCAGCAAGAATACGGGTTGTACCGGTACGAAACTGTCAGGGAAGGGCGCTGAAGAGTCAGGAGGCATACAAGTTTCTGTCCAGTACCCGGGATTTCACCAACGAATTGACACCATGGGCCAAATCCTGCTCTTCAATCGTACCCACGCTCTCTCCCCATTGATTCTTCTCCCTCTCCAAGACGCCCAGGATCTCTTATCTCCCCGCATCTCCTAGAACCCTCAAGCATACGTAAAAGAGCATCTATTCTCGGAGACAGCAGCGGTTTCCTTTCACTATCAGTCCATCTCATACCTCTACTTTCATTTTCGAGCTAAACAACCATAAGAGCTAGGTCCTCAGACGTGCTTACAAATGACAGTTGAATAATAGCAGATGACGAAAAGATAGAGGCTGTTGTTGGGCGTTTGTTATTTGCTGTTTTGTTTCAGCTTTTTTTTAGCTGTTTTGACGTTTTCCTTTCCTAGGCCTATGACAGTAAAGTATAATAATTATAAAATCGGCAGCAATTACTGCTGTAAATGCTTATTCTGGGAAGATTTGCAAGAATTTATTGTGCACAACCACAACGTCCCATCGATGCCGTCATAGTCATTAAAAAGTCACATATTTTTCGTAATCACTACAAAGTGGAAAATTCTCAGAGAACAGTTCAATGACGCAATCATTCGGATGAAAAGTCTAGCACAATTAAAAAATCTTAGAAAACCAGGAGAACTCGAAGATTTTCAAAACTAGTAGTGAATATTAAAGCTATAAGAAGGAGGCTCCAAAAGTTCATTGCAAAACAAACAGAATGGTATTTTAAGAAAATCTCAAAAGTGTAGATGTGCCAGTGATAAATATTCACTCGGTTTTTGGACTTGTTCACTGATACTTAATTTTAGATGATTTTTGGAAAAGCTTTAGGTCAAATATGATTGGAGTGAAAGCTATGCCCTTACTTTACTACCCTATACTGGCAACGGTTGGAAGCGGTATAGTACACTACAGTATACTATATACACAAACAAAAGTCAGCGACTTCCTTTCTATAGCATTTCGATCTCGAACAGCTCCAGTTAAAGCCAGCTAGATATCAGATTTCTTCGCAGCTATTCTACTGGACGAAACCCGTCGATGCATCGGCCCGCTCGTGAACGGCTAACGCCTGTGATTTAAAGAGCTAGAAGTACGAAGCGGGTCAGAAATTACAAAAAGACCGACTATCCCTCGAAAGTGGCGGGAATCCTGGCAATGTAACATAAATGTAAACACAAAATTGCAGTGTAAATAAATGATAACAAGTTGTAAAGGATTAATGGTTAACAATATTCCGCCAGGTAAACAACATCGGCGATTAGTATGATTCAACTTTGTTTCTGGTCTATACATATTAAACATAATAATTCTCATTTGTGACGAATTGTTGAGATAGGAAACTTGCGTCAATGAGATGAAACAGGACAAAAACAAATCAAGAGCAAAAAGACAAGGGAAAAAGGAATATAGAATTAAGACGAGAAGATAAAAGATCTTGGCAAGAGGGGTCGCTGAGGTCTCAATCAAGGAACATAATTTCGGGTAGGCTGGACTGATCAGTTTGCTCTCGACAGGTCAGCGCTATGGGAAATTTGACGTGAAAACTCCAGTTCGGGGGGGGGGGCACTCCATTTTTTCTCCAATACTCAAGATAAGGATTAGAGGGCTCACGACACGTAATCGACTCATTTAAAGTAGACTTCTGATAAATTATTGGTGTTAATGGGTGAGAAACCCTGAAACGTTTTCACATTTCCGCCTGCCATGACCCAAGGGAACGGTCCTGGACCAGGAGAAAGGACACCTCCGCAAAGGGCTAAGGGTGCAGGAGCTCCAGGGTGGATCACCTGTGCAGAAAAGTGGATGGGATGTGGGCAGGTAGTGTGGAATGTAGGACATCCACCGGTCCTTATCAAAAGTACGCTCGAAATGAGTCGTTCACTTATTATCTTATCCGTAGTGTTCGATAGCCCAAAGAACTGCTCTCTAGTACTACGGATAAGATAGCAATGGAGTGGCCCCCCCCCCCGACTGGAGTTTCACCGGAAAGATATAGTAAGGTGGCAATGTTCCAATACTGGAGCTCTGACTACCTGTAAAATTCGGAAAAAAGAAGGTAGTCAAATACCACAGGAATTGATAAGAGCAGCAGGCAGGACTGCTACTCGAAACAGCACAGTTCTATTATGTACCGTCCTCGAGGTGTTTGAGCGAGTGAGCGGTAGTAGTGAAGGAAAAAATTAGGTAGAGGGCAAAGAATCAACTCGAAAGCTCCTACACTTGACTCCATTCAAGAGCTGAGCAGCAATGATTTGAATTTGTGAATTGATCTTTGTGAAAAATGTATGAAATAGTTAAATAAACAAATAAATGGATTATTGATAAAAAATAGTCGAAACCAGCGTCAACAACTGCATCGCTAAACTTTGAGGCCGGAACAACCCCATTTCGAAAGTGAGTTACGGTCTCCTTTAGGAGCTTTCTATGATTAGTCCTAGTGTGGGAGCGATTTCAATACCAGTTATCCTACCCTCAAGTTACCTTCCACCTTCGAAAAATTACCTTCATTCGAGATATTTTCAAATTTCTTCAAAACTATTCCATCCCCCTCCCCTCAATCCATTTACTTCCTCTTATCTTCTTCCAAAAAGAACTGAAGTCCACTAAACACAAGTTCCCTCTCAGATCCGCCCCTTTGGCAGTGGCCCAACAGGCGGATGACCACGGCTGAAACGATTGTGTCCACTAATCTGCTAATGGCCCCATGCGAGGGAAATATCGGGTATCGGTTCGCTATCAGCGCAGGAATCTTAAAAAGCGTTGTCTTCGTCTTTTGACAATTTCTTACAGACTTTCACCTTCCAACAAGCTGCCTGTTCCCCGCTTCACTGCTGAAGTCGCCAGAAGCGCTTCGTTTTCTGAAATTCCACAAAACTGGTTTCAATTGAAATCGAGCAAATTCATTACAAAGACAATCCGGATCGAGAAGTGGTCATCCGATGGGTAATAGAGTTTCTGCGCCGTATTGGTTGCAGATGGCTCCCTTTAATTGGCACCTTTTTTAGGTCATAAAGTGCTGCTGTACGAAAAGTGATGGGACGTCCGCTCAGATGACAAAATGCACGATTATTACCACTCGCAGCCTTCTCACCTCCTATAATAACCCAGCACCAGCGGAGAGACAGCTGGCATTAGGCTAGGAACATGCCAGTGCTTGCAGAGCCTTGATGAACCCTGGCCCTAACCATAAGTGGCTAATATCACTTATTTTGTCGAGACAGAATAAATTTTCTATCACAGGATTTGGTGTGGGTGGAGGAGGGAGAAAAGAGAGTGCCCACTGAAGTTATTTCTGAAATATCAGGTTAGAAGAAACGCGAAAAGGGCACTGTCTACTGAGATTGGATAAATGTCGCGTTACATACGCGACAATTCCCACGGAGAATTATTTACCAATTCTAATTTTCTTACTATTGACAGTGTCGCAATAATGCCGAATTCTACAGCAGCTGCCCTCGCACTCACTGTTTAGGCCAGATCACATTCAAACACGGTTATAAGTTCGAATGAAAAGAATGCGTGGCGCATCCCATACGGAACTGATCAACGCCGAATTCTTCTGAATCTATACCGTTTATGAG
>MU873883.1:0-10315 GCA_036418205.1 Ostertagia ostertagi | reverse complement strand
TATTATGCTCCGACCCGATAATTTGCAGCGCACTTAGCCGGTAAGCGAAAGGTGCGGGTCCGAGTCCCGCCTGGGGCGAAAGTTTTGTCCATTACCCGGTTTCTTGTAACACATAATATTTGTGGTCAAGGACAACGAGTCCTGATTTCATGAAGGGAGCCTTAATTTTAATCATAGCATGATTAAAAACATGATACGTACCATTATACTAAAGCAGCAACTACGCCCCGAGGAAATATGGAAATTTCTTTACTTACTGAAGAGCGCAGGGGCATCACTCCGCGGATTTACAGTGTAGTCTATAATATTTTGAGATTACGCGTACTTAAGGTATGAGCGAGAATATAAATACTTCGACTCCTAATTGCGGACTGGATTTGACTCAAAATCGAAAAGACAGTCGTTTCTGTTCAGGGTTGCTGCGCCTTTAGAAATCGGCCGCATAGCTCTGGAAAGTACATTATCTTTCCAGCTAAAAATCAGGTTTCAAGATGTTTAAAAGGGCTCTCGCCATTCTTGCAATGAAAGATCCAACGTACGCGCTCAAACTTGGCTTTTTAGAGCGAACACGATATGGGTGCCCCCTAGATGTACAAACATCAAGCCAGTTTTCGAAAAGCTCTTACAGCTGCAAGCAAGTCTCCTCTGCGGTCAATTTGTTTATTAATGAGAAATCATGAGGGTACGCTCACTCGATCAACGATACACCTGTTTTGCACATGGCTCAAGAATGGCTTTTTTTTATATGAGGATGATCCCACTTTTCAATGGAGATTGCACAGAGGCTCTATACTCGATTCGAAGCTACTGTGAAGGAGTCTAGGCATACTAGTTCTTAGTTGCCAGAGCGCCTCTGATATGACAAGGTTAGAGTAGTAGTGGGACTTCACGACAGAGTCGCAAATATCACAAAAAGGGAAGCTTGTATCTCACATGCCCTGAGTTCGAATCAGTTCCAAATTCCAGACCTCATATTCACAATGATCCTTTTGATTTTCGATTGTCTTTTCAATTAACATAATAGCGATAATCCACAAGTGACGGGGACTGCGTAGCAGTGATCGTCGTGACAAATCAGCATGCTTCAATAAGTTAGCTGAAGGACAACGGGGTTTTGTCAGCAAAGGCTGAAACTCTCCGAATGCTGCACCCTTTGAGCTCTTTGCAGAATACAAGAGGGACTCTGCGCTGAGAATCGACACCCTATGACACCAGCGTCAGTTGTGAAGAGAAACATCAACAACTCGACTTAATACTAATACTTCCAAAACTGAAGACACAGTAAGTCTTGCAAAAGAAATCTGCTCAAAATTGGAGACTCCTGGGACAAAGCACTTCTAAAGCCGAAGTCACCCCATGCTCCCCTCCTACTTCACCCTTTAGAGAATCCAATTACCATGGTGTAAAGATTGATTGCACCCAAGATATTCTTCATCTAGAAACTCATAGACCTGCTCAAGGAGCCATTAACACTTAGGTCTAATATTGGACGATGTGCTGTAAAACGCTAAGGTGGTCGGTGCTGAGGTAAATAAGAAAAATGTAAGAAAAAAGCAGTAAAATCGAAAAGCAGCCAAGGTGCCTCAAAAATTATGAGCCGACCTAATATTGCTCAAAACGAATCAGTCTTCGAGCCTCGTCTTGAGTTTGGTACAGATGGTGACACATGGAGGCTGCATTGGCTTGTATGTCGAGGCAGAGCAGGGAAAGCTGGGCTTATTTTTCACTGCGCCAATGACACACAAATAAACCCGGTAATCGGCACAATAAAATGATGCTCCCAGCGGGCAATCATTCGTGCTTTTTGGAAGCTATTTCAGCTCATTCCACTGTCTTTTTCGTGTTTGTCTCGCTGTATACTTTTGAGTCTACTATTTCGCGGAACACAAATTCCTCACATCTGAATTCATGTTCATTATCTCGATATATGGAACCAGACCGAGATCCTCGAGATTTCTCGAGTACAAGACATGTATCGGCTCTGCACGGACTGAGTACAAATTGACGACTGTGCCCGAATGCAACTACGCTCGTCACCATTGTAATTGTATCCTACTCGGAAACCTCGTTCTACGAGTTTTTCCGAGTCTTTCGGCGCTTTCCATCGGGAAACGGTATAATCAGTAAGCAGAATTTCACTTCAGGTGGAAATCTTATAAGCGATATCAGTCGACTAGCGAAAGTGTATGTCGAGTGAAAGTGTATGGAGACATTGACACCCTTCTGGAAGGTCCACCAGCATAAGAAGCGATATTACCAATTGATTTTCTATGTGTTATAGAAGGACCTATACATGAAGCATGACAAGGTTCATTTTTCTAAGCGGTCCTTTCAGGGCCCAGAAAGGAGCGGAAAAGATTGTTCCAGTAGTACAGTTTTTATGGCCTTCAAGTGATATTGAAAACATATAGCACGACAAAATATTAAACCCATATTAAAATATCCACATTAAATTAAATCTATATTAAAAAGTTCTCGTCGACTGGACACTGAGAGCGACGTAAAAATTCGTAAAGAATGAGTTGCTGTCAATATCATGTCTCGTAAGAACTACGTTCGTTCCATAGATGGCGTCGGCGTCTTACTGTATGGTCGAGTGGTGTAGTGAATAGCGACGTGGTCTAACATTGGCACGGGAGGCGGAGGGCGTTGTTGTTGCCGTTCAGCGTTTTGGACTAGCGTTCACATTTTTGTGCCAAATGGCACCAGCATCAAGATGGCTTATCCGAAGCTCAGTTTGACGGATTTACATTGAAATATTATTTTCGCGATAACCTTTTTAAGAGTGGGACTTCACAAATACTGGTGTGAAACGTTGCTTCGCCAAAGTGGCGCCGAATATATAGTTCCAGCGTCAAATATGAATATCACAGTTGGGATCGCGGCAGTGGATCAGCATTACAACAGAAGTTTCGGTGAGATTAGATTCCGATGTAAGTTTGTCAAGGTGAGCTTCGGAGAAGTCAGTAGTCCGTCATGCTCCTGAACGACATGGAGATGAACTCCTAAGTAATCCTATCCTGGTCATTCCTCCCAACATTATAATATACCAGATTAGTCCCCCGTCAACCGCCGGGACCTTCCTTTCCTGCGCAAGCTTTCTATCCTCCGCTATGGTCCCTTCCTCCTGTGACACCAACACCTCCTGGAAGTGACGCGTATGCAACACAATGGTGTTTCATACAGTAGAAGGGACACAATCATGATATGACGGTAGATTTTTCGCTTCCCTTCCTCATCCTCCCTTCCTCTCTCCACTGCCCTCCAGCTGCCACTGCAGCACCATGTGGAATGAACGGAAGTGTGCTAAGCAGGTGTTTATATAGCCCTAAGAGTGTTATCACAACTATCCTGCTACAAAACATTGATATCTCAAATCCTGTAAGCTACCCGATTTGTTAGCGGTTTGTTTATCCCATGAGCTTCCTTCTCACTCACTTCATTTTGCGGACGGACACATACATACATACATACATACATACATACATACATACATACATACATACATACATACATACATACATACATACATACATACATACATACATACATACATACATACATACATACATACATACATACATACATACATACATACATACATACATACATACATACATACATACATACATACATACATACATACATACATACACATACAGACATACAAACGACACACAAAGTTAGCGCTTTATAAAATAGAAGGATTCAGCCAGAATGCATAGTATTATAAATAGTATGCCATCACTTGATTGTTTTAGACGGTGGATGGCCGAAAAAAAGCACAGCTTTCACAAAGACACATGTCTTCTTATCATTCGAAACTACTTGTTGGGACCGCCTTTCCACTAGTTTGGGGTTCTTGGTCAATAACTAACTGGGTGCTTGAGAATTAATCGGTGGCTTAAATTTGACCCTGGGAAAAAACTTCGGTTCGAAGTGAACATCAACCCAGACGCAGCGGTTGCTATCCTCTTGAAGCTCGTATCCGAATGAGCCACCTGCGTGCCTTACTACGGGCTTACCCAATGCCCAGTTTTCTGAAGTTGGGTCGATCTTTTGATTTTCTAAAATCCTGTCATCGCAAGTATCCAGCGCGTCCACTTTTGATGGCGGCACTATATAATATAGCCTCAATGGGCACCATTTTAATCCCGTTTGAGCACCGCTTATTTGTCACCTCAATTTTGGGCAAAACCTAACTTGAAAAACCCAATGACGATAGTCTGTAAAAGTGCACTGTACCGATTTGCGGGCAAAATTTGTGACTAAATTTAAAAGGCTCTGATCTGAAATGCAGAATTTTGCCACCAGCTAGAATCTAGCTCTTCACCGATAACTCATTCCTTTCTTGGTATTCACAGAGCCGCTCAATAAAAAATTTGACATATTCCTAGGTCCCTGCACATGTCTCTATCAAATGCAACAGAGTGCTTCGGAGAAGCGCCGTGTTGAAAGATCTTCCTGCTCAGTTTTGGTCTGATGTTTGCACAGAAAATTCCATACTGCTTACATCAGTACGTCTACGATAAGACCTTTTTGCTTTTTGGCAGGATGGGCGCGATTTTGATCACCTCACATTTGTAGATTTTGTACAAAAAAAAGGAAAACGAATGTAAATGTGAATGAACAAAAACTTCACTAAGTAAAGTGATTCCAGTAATCTATGAGACGTTAGCTATTTGATATTGAAAATATGCAAAAAAATATGACAAACGGTTGGTGCAGTGTTTCTTAACTGGCCGCCCATATGGGCTGCCATCGGTGTGTGATGAGTTATGTATGTAGAAGCAATACGATAGGAGAAGATAATTTGGTGTGAAAGGAATCGGGATTCGAAATGGCGAGATAGTGACGAAGAAATCATCAAACCCCACGAAAAGAATTGTTTGCTGGTTTTGACGAGTTCGCAGCTTGTGTCCGAATAAATTGGCGGAAAATAATCGCCAAGAATATAAAATATGGTCGCTTGATAGGAATCGCGCTTCCAAAATGAGGACCGAACTAGAATGATGCTGTTCGCTTGGCAATGCGCCAATAGCCCCACTTGAAGGCAGAGTCAATGAGGAGGCGGGACAGTTTTAGCTGTAGAGTGTACTGTGCTGCTAGTTGTGCATCGTTCGCCCCGAAACCGTCTCAGCTTCGTTATTAGGTTTGTCACCTGGTTGTAGCTTCAACTGATGAATTTGTAATAAACAATGAACACAACAACACAAAACACATTGATAATTTACTTTTCCGATGGTCAGACAATTTGTCACCGCCGCTGCTTTCAAGAAGAAGAATTTAGAGCAAGATGTGAATCAAGAACTCTGAAGCTGGACCACTGAATTGGTTATTCAGAATAGGGAAAATGGGCTAACATTTCACAGGTTGTCCAGACGTTGCTATCAGGAATTGAAGGTCTCAAAAAATTTTTGAAATTGAGACATTTGCATTGAAGCTGCGAAAACACCCGTTTTGTTACACATATCTGCGAGAACGTTGAAAAGAAAAGAAAATATGAAGAGTAGATAAATCATAGGCTCTCAGGCAATGCATTCGATGAAGCATATCAACATGGTCCAGATAATTCAACATTCTTTTCTGAGGGTCAAAGTCTGGATCGGATCCAGATCAATTTCGGTAGTGGCATTTAGGCTGATGAGAGCGAATTCCGGAAATGAGTTGTACATTAAAAAAGGATGTTGAAACATGCTACGGTAAATTGCAGTAGAGAAATAAGAGTTTAGCAAACATACAGGATGTGCTTGAGTTTCAGAAAATGAGTGAGCTAGCCGGCATACCTCAGCATCAGGGCTTTACGGATGTGAATAGAGGTGAAATATGTTGCGCATTTCGTTAATAATGATCACTTGTTGCATAAAATCAAGATCCGAACAGAAATGATGAACGAAAATGCTTGGATCGAAGTTCATAAAAACTAAGGATATGCCGAAGAATGAAAGCAAGAAATCAAGAGGTGAATCTAACAGAACGAATGCATCCACCCTTCGGGCCGCCTTCCAATCGCGTGCATATAAAAAGCGGACAGCGGTATGTACCCTCAAAACCGTACTTCCTTTACGAGTTATTTTGTCCACACTTCGGTAAAGTGTCTTTCTTCTGCTAGAGTGTGATAAAGGAAGTGTGATCCATCTATCGAGTCGTGGATCAAATTTTGCTCAAAATGACTGGGCCTTTCGTTCGTTTGCGGTCGAATAATGGATACCTATTTTGCATGGAAATATGCACGTTTCTGTAAATTAATTGTGGTCTCTGGTCATAAAAACTAATTTTAGAGCTCAGGCTGTTCTAGGCTGAGTCGTATTCGCGGCACCGCTATGATCCTAAATGGATATGGAATTCAAGACCATCTCAAGAGAAAATAGATCAACGCCGCAATTCTTGACTGTCTGCTTTTAGTACGGATTATGATCAAGGAGAACCTATACCTGGCAAAATCAGTCGATAAATTGACAAAGAATGTAAGTTATAATAAATAGTAAGATTATTTTGACTTGTTTTTGTTTGTTAACTGCTGTTTTTGGCCACAGTTCGCCTTGCGACTATCTGCTTTTAGTACGGATCTCGTGTGGTATGCGCTTGCCTTTTTTGCAGTTAATGGCCAAGAGTGGCCTACACGCCCTATTCATCCTTTGGCGCCAATGAACCCACCAGTGGGTGTTACTCCGTCCGTCGGGTGGGACAATAGCACCCAATGGTGGGTGCCACTTTAAAGCGAGAGATTACGATAAAGTGCGTGTGCAAGCGTGGAAGTACATGCACCAGTGGAAGCAGTAGTCAGGGGCCTAAGGAAGCGAAGATGTGGCCTTTTCGTGGCCAAAGGTGCGCTAGTTCAGCGCCCTGGGCTGCCAATCCTTCCTGAGCTCCGCCTCCGCCGCCTGTGCTCCGCCCACCAGTGTGTTGCTAGCAGCATCTCATCTTCTATGAAAATTATTTTATTTAATATTTTAGAGTGTTGCATTCAGCCCCCGGCATAGTATTAGACTGATCGCTGATCAGGATTTCTTCGTCATTTCGTAGTCTTCAGAAACAGGGAAGGCTTTAGACTGTGTGAAAAATCCGCTGCACGGCTGAACTTCTAAAGTTTTTCCTTTTGAAACTCGAGCTCCCCTTGCAAACTTCCAATTCTCTTTCCAACAACATACAAGGGAGGCCAAAAAAGAGTCACTTCCCCCACATTCAAAACGGAATTAATTACACGTTGCGAAACCAAACCAAATGAGCTCAATTGAATATTGAAGAGCACATTCTAATCTATCAAAGTTACATGACAGCCTTCTACACCGACGACATCAGAAGATTTTCCCACGGAAACATGGTTCACGGTACGAGCTCAACGAGGTCGTCGAGGTACCATAGACCATTACGACGTCCCTGAAACGCTGGTCAAAAGCGGTCTTGCATAGTCACAGCTAGTGTCTCTGGGAAGCTATTCACCAGTTAATCCATTGAAGAAATTATGTAGCAGCTTCAGGCCGGAGCGATTACGGTAAGCCTCGTTGAGCTCGATGCGGGCACGATGACGTCATCATTCCGAAGACCATGGCCTCGACGTCAGCGAAAGTTAGCGGCCACTTCTCTCCATCGGGGGTCAACCTAAGGAATATTACGCCGTAAAACATACATTTATTTTAATGGCATCTTGTGTGACGAAAAATTTGATGATGTGCGCCATGGGCGAAGTGACTCTTTTTTACCCCCCCCCCCGTATATATTATGAGAGCTAAAAACTGCAGTCATATTTGATATATTGGACTCAGAATTCGATAGAAAAACTGCTTTTAGGAAAAACTCGTCATTGTTGAGCAAGAGTTGGGAACGCCCAAAAAGATGCATAGTCCACGAGCCGTATACGTGCAAATCCGTACTGTCGCCAAACGGTCAGCAGACGGTCAGATGGTCAAACAACACAGAAGAAAGCGGAGAAGACAGCTTAATGCGAACAACTTCTTCATAACAATTACATGAAGAAGGGGGAGGAGGGCAGCGAGTGTAAAAACAATCGACCGCGAAACGAGGAAAAGTGAAGTTCGCGGAAAGAGGGTAGACCAGGGGTAGAGGTGGCCAAAGTCGGAGACTCTTTTTCAAAATAGTAGGTATTACTAATAACGATGGCTGTATGGCATGAGGCTCAGCACCTCCTCACCTTCCTATTGAAGATTGGTTGTTGAAATTGAACATTCACTTCGAATACTTCTGGTCTTGGTAAGAAATCTTGGTAGAATTCATAGAAGAAAATTAAGGGGGGAGGGGGCTGAATGGAGCGGTCGGTCGTATGGACGGCTTCCAGTGATTCAAATTGTGCCTGAAGGTAGATTGTGTAGTGACAAGCGATGCCCTCACTACACTTAGGGTTTAGGTTCGGGATGAAATCATTCCGCACCTTGTCTAACCACGCTTTTCGTCCACCTTGGCTTATATGAGGACAGAGGCACTGACGAGGGCATGGACGTCCCTTCACCATTTGTGCAAATGCCAAACCGTATTCAAGTGCCACTGAGAGTCCCATCAGAGGCTAAATGCATGGCGTATTCTTGAAAATGTTCTGAGTCATAAGTTCGCCTTCGATTTGCGTTTATGACAGGTGTACATTGCTAGCTCTGCCAAATATCACACACTTAGGTCACTTTCATAAAAAAACTGTGGGCGGAGTTAGACCGAAATCCTAGTGTTTTTCGCTTGCAGTAAAAGTGAAACGGGCGTAAAAAAACTGGTTTTCGACCGCCCCAATTCGCTACGTTCTTTTAATCGCTGCTTGAACACCGGTTTTTCTCGCTTAACCAAAACTGAACTACGTAACGATTTCAATGATGTTTCATATGGCCTTTTAATTCCGTTCAAGATCCACGCCTAATTCAGCACGTGCTTTTTGCTATTTTATTGATTGGATGTCAATTGGGACGAACTTTTAAAACCGGCTACCAAAAATAATCAGTAAGACGAGGATTTCTCCGGAGCTTAACCATAGCAGGAAGGCACCAACGTCTGAGATAAAAACCCTTGCTCCCTATGAAAAGTGACTTATTTCCTTTTTCCAAAAATCTCCCCCCCCCCACTGACTTCTTGCGCTGTTCAGCATCCATTGTCAAACAATATTTGAAAAACTGGAACCATAGCGCAGCAATGAATGGTATAGGAGTTTCCTAATCTAGCAAGACTACCTTGGCGAAGTTGGAATTGCACGCTGCACAAACTAGATCATCAGAATGCCCCTTCTACTCCTCCCCCCTCCCCCGCCCAAAAAAAATTGCGTGTCAAATTCAAAGGCGCCGAACATCCTTCTCCTAAGCTCAAATTTCAAAACAAAAATGAATAGTAACAGTACAAATAAAACCAAATAGAAGATAAGAAACAGCTCAGCAGTGATGAATATTTCGAAGGGCTACGTTCCTTGGCCTCATGGTCAACCACTGCATGTATCAAATTTCGAGACAGCTCACCCCTAAAGTGCTCAATAAAACTTAAATCCACCTTCTAGGACCAGGTCGACCGGGAGAAAGCGGGATGAAATGGGAGGAGAGCTGACGCCTTTTACCACTTTATCGTGAAGTCGAGAAAAAAAAACACCGAAACAAAAATTCCACATTTTTCGTCAAAAATACAGAATTTCATTTTTTTCATGTTTTCTCTTGCCATCATCTTCCAAAATGTAGCACCATTTCTATCAGATACGGCTAGTTTGGGTGTATAATCTATTATATTTGGACTGGTCATGTCACTACTGATGGTGGTAACAAGCTGGAGCCTGTGCCTACATGGGTTCTAATCGGGACATAGCTCGGGTGAGCTGATCTAACCGGGGTATTCCCGTATATGCCTGGAAGCCGAGTTAGAGATAAACAGTGAGTGTAACACTTCTGCATGGAAAACCGGGCTTGAAGTACGAATGTTTTCCACCCAAAATTTAGCCTTCCAATAAACTGTCTTCCACAGCTTTCTACATTTTCTTTACTCTGCTTCAGGACCCTTTTCATTCGCGAATATTCAAAAATTGGATGCGATTTTCTCTTCGACTTCTTCGAGGACTTTGAGATGGGATACTCAGCCCCATTTCTGTTTTTGCGTGTGAAATTTTTAGCAGTCGCCGACTGCAGACCGTGGAATGGGCACTGTGTTTCTTAATTCAAGGAATACAACCTCTCACTCCATGTTCCCTCACTGATATAAAATCACGTGAAAAACTACTACCACTACAAAATATTAGGCCTTTCAAAAGTTCTGTCGTTTTATGACTTTTCACATTCGAATGTTGTATTTTGTATTATTCCAAGAGAACGCGATCGCTCAGATGGTGTTTTGAAGAGCCTTT
>MU873880.1:0-12253 GCA_036418205.1 Ostertagia ostertagi | reverse complement strand
TAAGGCGATTGTGTCAAGAGGCCCACTGGCGATAAATGTGACGATCAATTCGCATTAACACATTGCGTACCGAGCCGTTTTTGCGGTGGCGAACTCGCATGGCCGCGCGTGCTTGCGCATCGTGCGCCACATGTGGCGCACGATGCGCAAACACACCACACGGGACAGAAATTTTTCGAAATTCTCTTTTGAAGGTTCTTATCCTTAGTATCGCGTTAAACCAAAGGAAACTGCGTCATATTTTTTTGCTTATTTGGCTTGTAATGTACGTTTTAAGAGTTAACAAATGATTACACAACAACGATTGTGAAGGATCCAAAAATCTGCTTTGTCCAACTTCTCATGTCTTATAAGACAGCGATGGCGAGCTAGACAGTTCGATTACCCCACAATCTGCTGTATCATGTTATTGAACAGCAGTGACGATTAAATAAAGTTGCAGAATATTTTGCATTCCACCCTTCGCAGGATCTCCTGAGGGTGTGGATACATTACACCCATACTTGCCGTACATTTATTATCGATTTCAATACCAGGGTAGAGCGAACTTTAGCAGGTGTCAAATAAAGTTTAGTTCCAATGCTTAGTACCATGAGACTTCGGAAATTCACTGCCGAAAGACGTGTAAGCTGGAAAAAACGCTACGAAAGCCTTAACGCTGATGTTTTGCTTCCACTTTCTCACTTGAAGATTTTGGCTGAAACACATTATTGCGACTCAGTTGTATTACGACTAGATTGCGGTGACTGCTGAATTTGCTTGAAAGAATGTGTTTTATTCAAGCAAATTAATTAGCAAACTAGGCTCTTATTAGAATATCATTTACAAATATTAACTAATTATCTGGAGACGTCCCACTCAAGATATGTTGTTCTCCTAGTGAGAAAACATATATCTGCAAAATCATGGAATAAGAAAGACAACTATTGTGACAAAAACATCGTGCGCCACCATGTGGCGCACGCGGCCACACGGAGCAGGAATGTCGTGCGCCACCATGTGGCGCGGTACGTAGTGTATCATGGTGCACGTTTCGAAACTTCTTCATCTGGTTCTGTAAGAAACAATGAGAAGCTGCTCTTATGTGATAGAATGATCTGCTGGCAAACTGTGAGACTGAATCACGCTAAGCCAGCTTGAAATACTGTTGAAGCATACAGTTACCCTTCATATCTTTTGCGGGCGTGTGGCGCGGATTCTACTTCTCTGAATTGTAGTTGTATTTTGAAAGAAATTCGGCCGCACTCAGCTCGAATGATATATCCTACTTGTAGGCTGCTGATTATCACTTACATTTGCGGTGACGAGCTGACCAAATAGGTGAATTTATTTATTTATAGTTCAATAAAGTTGCAACTTTATATAGAGCTAAACTTATTGATACATATCATTTGGTCGAACAGATTCTAACTCTTTTTTGTCAACGCGTAATGAAACTCACGAAAAATTGTTCCTCCCTTAGGCATATATAAGGAAAAGAAAGTAGAGTTAAAGCTTGTATATTATGATTCTATAATAATTTAATGGTTGTCAAAATAAGTAATTTTTGTCAGTGAATTCTTATCGGTCAAATTTCTACCATTCCGCCGTTGCACAGGCCAATGTGGACAGCGTCAGACCTCAGAAAAGGGCCCATTGGATGGTTAACTATACCTGCTTTCGAAGACACCGTTGATATCACCCCTGGTCCAATTACTTTTAATATGCGAATACTGGAAAGTGGAGAAAACAACGGTAAGAAGAAAGACTCACATCTCAGTACAATCAACTTGATAGAAGTCTAGCCTAGAGGACTTATGAAGAAACTAATGCAGACATTCGTGAGAATAGGAACTACCTACAGAAGTGAGAACTGACGAAATGGAGCAAAATCTTCGTATTTTAGCCATTGAATGAATAATTTTCATGATGGTAGTACACGGCATAGAGTATGCTAAGAATGCGACATATCTTGCACATTATTGAGTGATGCATTGAAGAAAAGCCAGGTAAAATCCATGCTTCGCACCTATTTGGCAAGCTCCTGAAAGGCCAAGAGGTATCACAAGAATGCTGAGTTGTGGCAAAACTTTCGCCCCAGCCGGGATTCGTACCCGGATCTCTTGCTTTCCGGGCAATTGTGCTACCAGTTACACCACCGGGGCACCATTTCACCCCAACTCAGCTTCGATGGTGAAGTTACCTATAGCTTATCAGCATTCCACGTATAGCGTGATGCGGTGCCGTCTTTGCATTCTCTCGCAATGACTGAAAGCTTTCAAGAATTTACCTCTTTTTACTTTTTAATGGAGAACTGCTAGCTTTACGCCACATTCGCGTGTCGAAAGTTTCCAAGAATGCGATGTTGGACAGAACTTCCAAAAAATCCAATAAAAACAAGTCAAAATGGTAACATCTAGTAAAGCTTTCAGCCTTGCGGTTGAGTGCCGAAATCGGCCTACCGGTTCATCACGTTATACGTGTGAATGCTGATAAGCTATGGTAACTTCACCATCGAAGCTGAGTTGGGGTGAAAATGGTGCCCCGGTGGTGTAACTGGTAGCACAATTGCCCGGAAAGCAAGAGATCCGGGTACGAATCCCGCGGGGGCGGAGAGTTTGGCCCAAATCAGCCATTCTGTGATAATATTGCATACCGCGACATGCGGCGTGAACACATGCATATAACATAAAAAATCAAAAAGTAGTAAAAGAAGTTTTTTTTCCGCCTCGCGTCCGGATCAACAAAGCAGCGCTCTCCTCGTAGGATTTGTGTCTGTTTTGGTAATTTTCAACAACTTGAGTTGTCCATATTGGTGACCGCAATGGTTCTCACTCACTTACATTTTACTTAAGGGCACACCAGGCACGAGGTCGCTGGAGAGCTTCCCTGCTGGTGTGCGAAAAAGCCGTAGAGAATCGACAAATGTGGCTCGTGCACGGAAACCAACCGATAAGAGCGCTTGGGCCTTGCAAAGTAAGCTGCCAAGCTGCAGATTTTTTCTCTTATCAGGCTGTTGTCTGGCGCTCTCTCATCTGTAGCGCTCTCTCGCCTCATACTCTCCTCTCCGCGCTTAGTCTCTCATTCCCTTAGCACAGCCGATTAGGAAGGTGAGTGAGCCCTTAACCTGAGCGTTTTCGACGGATTCTTTTCCTTTTTTCTTTACTGCCGGCCCATTTCGCACCAATACATTCGCATTCGTGTGCAAGAGCCACACCAATGTGATCCTGGGGCATGCCTTTAACTTTTGCCCAACCTGCATTCTCTCCGCCAATTCGAGGGAATTGAGTGAGAGGCAAAATAGACCACCTCTCATTCTGGTACTGTTTTTAACTCATTAGTAACTGCCTTTGCTGAATTGCGTATGCCCACTTTCAAGCATAGGATCGGTTAAAAATTTTACTTCAATGTAATGATCGGAAAAGGCTCAATTGTATACAGCCATCTTAGCCCTTGCTCTACTCTGGTGTTCTTTGACTTCTTTGCGCTTTTGGAAGTGTACCCACTTAGTCGTTTGTCATCTTTCCCGACCGCAGTACATCTGACCAGTGGAACAACAACCACATCTGTTGCGTTGGTTTTTCGTATACATAGATTTATAACCCCAATGCTATTCAGTCCACAATATGCTACATAGAAACAGATGTAGCAGTAGAAAAACTGCCACAAATGGAATCCCATTCTACCACGCGAAATGCATAGGACAAGATGTGGACCAGTTGTTCTCATACTATTGCAGTTGGTAGCGATGAGAAAAAAAACTAGCCAGTCCTCGAAATTTGGATTCAAATCTCACCCAAGGAACGACAAGGAGAGTAATATGACATGGATAGCTCAAAGAAAGTGTAAAAAAACGTATAGAATCCGCCAGTGACAAAATTTAATACACATGAATTATGAGCCTTACCTCTTCTTCTATTTCCTCATCCAAATAGAAGTCATTTTGCAGTGCAGCGTCGATTTCATGGCTTGCCGTGGGATGATTGTCGCTAGCACTGTGCTAAAAATTCTGATTACAGTATCGGAACGTTACTGTAATGTTACTAACCAGGAAGGTCTTTCAGGGCGTGACGAGCTTTTTGAAAACGGTCTTTTGCATGATATAGGGGCAGATGCGGGGACCACAGAACCATGTTTAATTTTTCCTGAACGGCCCTCTGAATACCAGAAAAGGGGTCCCTAGTTCGATTCCTCTTGGTGACAAATTTTTGCATTTCGAGTTGACGTTCCAAAATTCGCGCAAAATGGAGTTCTGATTGTTCTGGTTGGTTCTAACTCCATTTTGCGCGAATTTTGGCACGTCAACTCGAAAATGCAAAAATTTGTTACCACGAGGAATCGAACTAGGGACCTCCTTTTCTGGTATTCAGAGGGCCGTTCAGGAAAAATTGAACATGGTTCTGTGGTTCCCGCATCTGCCCCTATATCATGCAAAAGACCGTTTTCAAAAAGCTTGTCACGCCCTGAAAGACCTTCCTGGTAAGGGTAGCCACAATAATCGTCACTAATTAGCAATGGACAAAAGTCTTAGGTAACAATGAATGAACATTTGAACGAATTTGTGTTTTACCATTCCAATATGAATTCGTGGGAGAATCTTAAGATTTCGAATTTTTATTCGAAGTTTGTTTCATCACATGTAATTATGCCAATGTAGTACTCTGGCTATTAAATAAGCACACCGCAGACTGTCACTGCTTTCAATTGGCAAGGAAGTGATGGGCCGGCAGTATTCAGTGTAAGAAAAGGTACATTTGACGCGTAACCCTAACTGCGAAGCCATCCGTTCTTGCTTAACCATGGAAATAATTTGCGATGCTATGTAGGACCCTGGCTTATCAATACGGGAAGTTTGACGTGAATTGCTGTGATTTCTAAGGCATCCGAATATGAATGGGCTTGAGGTATAAAATTTCCCTTAAATGATTCGAATAGTTTTAAAGCATTCAGGAAACGGCCCGCATGCCCGTTTCTACTAGAATTCCAAGATATGGTGCAAACAATTTTTTGAACATCATCAAAGCGACAGTAGCGAACTGGTATTGAATAAGGCGATGCAGTCATTCTCCCGATTATGGCTCGCTCGCAATATCCAATAGAAGAAAGAAAAAAAGGTAAGTATAATTATTTTTATTTCCAATCAAATAACCACGAAAGCGAAAGCTTAGTGGGATTAGATGACGGTAGCGGGATTATCTTAGTTTGGAGCATCAAAAACAACCAAATAATCCCGCTAGCTGCTACAGGAAATACGGATTTCCTCGTCTGTGATGTACTAGGGTAGCGGATCTACGAATCCGTTCAAAAACAGAAGCTAATCGAGGAAACAAACTCCGGAAATGTTGGTCTGATAGTTGGTGTTTGCTCATACAGACTGATGAGGAACCGAGACGTGCCTGTGCTGAAAAATATTGTAAGCGCACGTAGCCTGGTGGCTTAATCTGTTGTCTACTGTATACGTCATGTGATCGAGTTCTGCCGCAACCTTTAATGGGTCAGCACTTCTGAGCCACACAATCATTCTCACCAAAGAGCTTTCGCATGGAACATCTCAAAGAGGCAAATCATACGCTCATCGAGCAAAGCTTTGCAGCTATTTGCAAGATACAGAACATTTGATACTGCATTTAGGAGCTCGTCACAGATTACTCTTATTGTGTAGAACAGAATATCCTTACGCGGTCAAAGAGTCATGGTGCGGAGTAATTCTTGCATTTCCTCGGAGTTCCTGCCTTCTCCATAACGCTAGAGGAAGCCCCGATCATATTGCATAGGCCAAATTTCACTTTAACTTCTCACGAATCAATTTTTTTTTTTTTTAAAAGAGTACTAAAATACATTCCAGGTACATCGTAACGTTTATCTAAGAAATATGAGCCATTCGCCAACGTTCAAAGTTCAGCGGTCGGAGTGCTTCAAGTTTTCTAATATGCAAACAAACTTCGTTTGCTAATCTACAATCCTCTAATGAATGACGCGCATGCATTGAATGTGTACTTTTTGTCGTTCCTTATCCCATCCCATGCCCGAAATGCTCACTAGGAAATAAACAAGGGGGAAAAGAAGTAATAAACTTAATCTATAACCCACTATAAAGAACTTACTAACTCTATGGGCTGCGCTTTACGATCATCGTAAAAGGTTTTGGGCAAGAAGACTACCGGCAAAGAATTTGAAGAAAAGCGATAAACGATAAAAGAGGGATCACTAATACAGGGAAGCATGAGACCGCACGAATCAGTCACTTGGTGGTCAGAGAAGCGAGATGTGGCGCTCTCACATAAGGTGCGCTGGTAGCTGACATTCTTACAAGGGAAGGATGGTAGGTCGAAGTGGCCGTTTGAAATGAAATGTATACCTCCTGATGCGACTCCAGACGCTGATTCCAAATCTGCCTTCCAAATCTGCTAAACGACTCTCCGAACGGAGTTATGAAGCGTAATAGCTCAGTGGTGATGGTTCAGGGTGGCAGGTAAAGCTCGTAGGATCAGTTCCTTTGCAAGTTGCTTGCTTTGCTTTTGTCTCTAGAAGTGTTGCGGACAAAAGCAAAGCAACAAACTTGCAAAGGAACCGATCCTACGAGCTTTTACCTGCCACCCCGGACCATCACCACTGAGCTATTACGCTTCATAACTCCGTTCGGAGAGCCGTTTAGCAGATTTGGAAGGCAGATTTGGAATCAGCGTCTAGAGACGCATCAGGTGGTATACATCTCATTTATACGGCCACTTCGACCTACCATCCCTTCCTTGTGAGAAGGGTCGAAAGGCTCGTCCACTGTATCGATCCCCCACTGGTTTTACTTTTTAGTTGACGAGTGCGTTGCTTAGCAGCGGCACAAGGCGGCAAAAAAAAAAAATCTTCGTTAGAAAGTGTTTATGTGCCATCCAGCATGTGCGGGAGCTCATCATACTCCATTTCTCTAGCTGTCCCTTTATGAGTGAGATGCGAACGCCAGAAAAGGGAGCCGTTTTTGCGTTCCCGAACTTTCGACTTTTCGCGTGTCCAATTGAACGTCCACCTACGTCACACTAACCTTCATGAATTTTTCCTGTAATGTCACTGCCATCCAAGAGCATCTGAGATGTACACAATCTGATGTTCTATTGTGGTCGTCTCACCTCGGTCTCCTACTGTGTGTAAGGCTCTCACCTTGAGCACACTCCTCCACTCTACAAAGTGTTGGCCTCAATGGAAGTGAGCTCAGCAAAAGTTGGATAACGCGAGCAAAAAAAACGACATTCTCGTTGTCAACCGGTACTGTTGTATAATAAAATCAAAGCAAGTGATGGCACTGACGAACTAGGTATAGAATCGGACGAGAAAAAAAGGAATTTTGTTAGGAGGTTCAGGAAACGAATGAATTTTTATGATGTGATTTACAAAATCGGTGAGATACCGAGTTCCGATTTCTATATCTATGAGTGATTTAAATCTAAGGAAGACTCAAAGAACGGTAACACATTACTACTTCGAAGAGTGATTCGAGAAGTTCAACTAGATCTTCTAATCGGAAATGTCAGGCGACTGCAGTAAAGTGAGTTCCTGTTGCTCGAAACGAGGATCTAAATGGAGGACCCGCCCCTCAGCACTTTTTCGTCTCTTCAAACTTCAAAAAACATTTCGCCAGAGCCAGACGTGGAGGTGAACCTGACATTATTGTATTCAAGATGGAAGGGGGCTTTATTCAAGCCATGGCCAATTCCCACTTCCTTCGTTCCTATGCACTGTCATTCTTTTGGTAGTCTAGTTGGTCCCACATCCGACCTTCATGTGAAAGCAAAAAGGCAGTCAAATCACTTGGTGCTGGGGAATGAACCAGCAGCTTGCCGTAGCGCCAAATGCAAAACATGCCGCTACTTTTAATGAAAGGTTTAGGAACTTAGCGACTTTTTCGTGGCTGGTAAAAAAATCAAAAGTTAGATGGAGTTTTCTGCATTGGAGAAATAAAAGCGCTCAGAAGGCCATACAGCGTTTGAGGGTCATCAGCGTTCGCTAAGAGCAGGATTAGAGTCGAAACAATAAATCATCATCAAAAGTCCATACTCCGAGATTATAGCCGCTCAATTTCCCGTCGTTACCAGAAAACCTCTCAAGATCTGAATTCGATTATTTATTATTTACTATTGATTTAATTGTTTAAGTCAGCATAGCTAAAAACATCAAAAAGGGCATGGTACATGCACGTTGAAGTGAAAAATAGCAGGGACGAAATTTGAAGTCTCCCAGATCAATTTTTATTGAATTTGAATTAGGCGACAGCTGCACGACAACCGCCCATTAGCCAGCGAAGCCAACCGACAAGTCACTTTTTTTAGGCTTGGATGTTTGAAATGCGTTTTGCTGACGAATTGGCGGTTGTTATCCGGCTGCAAACTGAATTGTCCTCAGTTTGCGCATTTCCCGAACATCAATTTATGCGATTTATGAAATCTGCTCTTCTTAGCGCCATTGATTGACGCCTACCGTCTCTGCCTTTATGGTCACACCAAAATTGACTAAAAACGGGTGGAATATGTTGTGAGTTGTTGACCGAGCGCCGATCTGCAGCTGGAGTTCTCCTTAGGGAGTTGCGCCATCAACGAAGAGTCATCCGTTACAAGTTGTCATAACGAAACACTGGGCTATATAAGAATTAGGAAAGATGCCGCAAATACGGCTGTAAAATTCGATCTTACGGGGTTACCTCAAAACTAGACGACCCGTTTTAACCGGCCGTAAACGAAAAACTAACAAGGGCGTCTTCCAGGGCACGAAACGGTTTAGTACATGTTGTAGGGACGCATGTATGGACCACAAAAGCATGTTTCGTTTTCGCTGAACGGTTTTTTTAGTAGTACCAAAAAAGTGGTGAATAATACTCTTGATGGTTCAATCCCCCGCGGCGACTAAATTTTGCAATCAAGGTTGGCGGCCACTTGTTGGCTTCAAAATGGTCCTGACGATGAATTTGACATCTGATTTTGATATTTAGCGCGATTTGGCACCAAACCGTAGGCGCCAACCCAAATGCAAAATTTAGTCGCCACGGGGGATCGAACCCTTAACAGTACCTTATGCTTCTTTTTTGGTACTGCTATAACCGTTCAGCGAAAATGGAACATGGTTTTGCGTTCCTGCAAATACGAAGTTATTACGTTTCGAAAAGGCGCACCTTGCCCTGAAAGACCTCCCTTGTAAGACAAAAGCTGTGCACAGTTGCGGCAACGGTTAAAGCTTTTTATTAGACGCCTGGATCCTCAGGGTACCCCTAGGAGGCCCGTCGCGCGGCAAGAAGGCAAAGTCAGCGGACGAGTCGCGCGCGTACTATAGGGATTTCGCGTCAAGTTAAATAGAGTGTCCCACTGCACGTCCTACATCGCACACCACGCGCTGCAACTCGTCCGCCGACTCTGCCTTCTTGCCGCGCGACGGGCCTCCTGGGGGGTACCCGAATCTCAGTGATTCATTATTCAAAAGAATGAACCCAAATTATCAAACAGGGATATAAATTATGGCCGTGAAACAATGCGTGGCGGCTCAATTGTAAGGTCTCCTTGCGAGCTTTCTTTTTTCAGCAGCAGCAAATTCTCAGAAAAGCAGATTTTAGGATATGTTTCAAGAATAACTGACCCGTGGTTGGCCTCTATGCTGGTCAGTCTGCATCCGGCCCTACTACGAGGGGCAATCGTGACCAACAACTTTCTAGTAAGACCTCATCTAATTGATAAACTGTTCTTCATTTCCTTGGGGGACATAAAATCGAGTGAAGCATTGGTACATCCTTGGAAGTGAACCTTAGGGATGGCAACGGGATCCTGGAGATGTGGACTACTTTTTCTCTCCCTGGCGTTTCTCCTTTTTTCTGGCTTAGTCCTAGTCTCACCTACGATGGGCCCTGAGCCCCGTTTTGAATGTCCTCCTCCCAAGGACATGAGCGCTGTATTATTGAAATACATACCATCATCAAGCTTCTCTTCCCTAAATTGCGCTGGACGTGGGAAGTAGGGTAAAGAGAGGAATAAGAATCTTCTGAATGAATTTGCTGTCGTTGAATATTGCCTCTGATTCCGAAAGTGACGTGAACCGCAATCTCTCCAAACCAACTGGCAATGTGGCCCTCTTCCGTAAGCAGCCAATAGAGTCCCTCAACGCAACTTACGCGCGTCCCCCGCCCACCACTTGCAGTGGAAGCCGAAGCGAGGAAGAAGGGAACGGCTCAAAATGAAAATCATGGGATTCATTCTGCAGCACAATGTGGGGATCGTCTATGGCGGCCAAATCTCCTCGTTCGACCTTTTATGATGTTTGATAAAACAACTTGTGGATTCATGCATAAAATGTTGGTACCCTTATGAATTATGCCTCTGTCATTTCAAAATGGAACCCAAAGTGTGGCAGGTTCCAAGGAGAGTTTTTTGAGCTGGTGCATTTAGATAATTGATTTTACCCGTAGTGTTTCAAAAGTGGGCGTTTTGCTACATTATTCCCGGTTCTGAATGCCTTTCGGAGCAGTCGCCCTTGATTTGGCCTGGGATTAACAAGTGCTCGTCCCCTCGCAGTAATTTTGAGCTTGATATTATACCACATGCCTGGCGGTCCCGGCTCATCGACTTTCTCTATGACCAGCGTGAGGGGCCTGCTTATTCGTGGAAGACCGTATTATGCTGGAAGCACGGAACTTAGCAGAGCTAGAACTCCACAAATCCGCTTCCGCTCCCCTTCCCCGGCTGCTCCGAATAGAGGCGAAGTTTAAGGGCGAATTAGTGATCCATAACGAACAACGGGTGGACACACCTCTTGCACTTATGGGTGGTTGGATGGGTAGTGTCACGGTACCGCATCTTTAGAAACGGATTCTAGTGTACTATGAAGTAGCCCCTTAAAGAGGAGAGGTGTTTTCTACCAGATGTAAAATGTTCCTACTCCGCATATAAGAGGGCCAAAAAGTACATTATGGAGGGTACGCCATGCATCATCATTTCAATAATCTGAGCGCCTCGTCGCCATCAAGTCTTGAGCAACACACCATAATGGCTAATAGAGATCCTTAGGGAGAGAACTCCTGAAAATCCGCAACATATTTCCTGACGTAGCATCAACCTTTGCAATTTCAGCCAACGGTCCAGCTCGTTGTCTGCTTACTTATTATGGATATTACACCGATTTCGCGAGAGGGCTCTCGATGCCCTTAATTTTTACGAGTACTGCTTGGAATGTTCCGCAAGTCATGCTAGACCAAGGATTGGCCAGAAGATAGGCGAGGGCAAGCTCTCTCAAACCACAGTGCAACGGCGCTTCACTCTGCTCAGCGTTGACTTTTTTTATTTGAAAATAACCCACACTCCAACCACCCTGTGACTGACAATCACGATGCTATATCTGACGCCGTTGAAAAGGGATCTGGATAGAGTATCGATCATTTGCTAGAGCGATTCCGATGCGACAAGGAGACAGCACTGTGGCATCTCCAAAGACTTGTGAAGATCCGAAAATGTAGAGTTTGGTCCCCACGTGCCTTGAGCCCGATTCAGCTCCAAACACGATCTGACACCGTTATGTTCAAGTCGACTTACTAGGGATTCTACGATTGACCATCCATCACATTTGCCGAAGATGAGGAGTGGGTACAGTTTACTAACAAATGAACAAGCGGCGGTAGTCCAGCTCAAACGCTTCGGGAGATCTTATTGCTTAACGTACAACCTCGTCCAAGTAGGGCCTTCTCGGATTTTTGGTGGAACACGGGAGGAGTTAAGCTCTGGAAACCCCTCCGTGTAGATGTCGCAGTCAACGCGAAAGTCAACTATCCACAGCTCGAATGCAACGCTTTTAATACGAAAGAAAAACAAGGCAAAGTTTGCTTTTGTATGACACCGTTGAAAAACCTCTTGCTAAGAAAATTCAGGAAAATTTCGAGACTCTGGGACGGAGAGTTCTTCCGTATTCCACGTTATAGCCCTGACCTCGAGGCAAATAATGCCCTTCTGCTCCCCTCTCCAAACCATCTCCTAGAGAAGAAAGCTCATCCTAACTAATGATGATGATGTCAAAATCGACATCTGATCTTTCTTCGATCAGAATTCAGTAGAGTCCTACAAGGGAGGCATCGAGCAGCTACTAGTGTGTTGGCAATAGGTTGTAGATATTGATGGAGGGTAGCATGCCGGATGAATGGAACAAAAAGATAATGAAAATATTAAATTCAAAATTCGGCCAGTTTGTTGCAAGACTTATGGACCGACCTAATAAATTATAAGAAAGCAAGCGCTTACCTAGCCCACTACTATTGCGG
>MU873879.1:1821-13413 GCA_036418205.1 Ostertagia ostertagi | reverse complement strand
TAAACGGTTAATCTCAAGGAACTAGGAAGCTGAGAGTTTGAATAATGCTGCAACTATATGCCGCTTGAACACTTTTGAAGAACCTGGGACCGCGAAACTCTTAGTTACTTTGTTATATAAACTTCCAGCACGAAACGTAAAGCTTTTGGCTCTAACATTTGTTCTAGGCCTAGCAAGAAATATTTTGATTGGACCTCCTCTAGTCCGAGAATGCACTGTTTTGTAGAGTTCAAATGGGCCAAACTCATTACAGTGGTACAGAAGCTTATGAACCATACATACGTCAAATACTTTGCGCCGTGATTCAAGAGTATCGAGATTGAAATGTCTATTCCGAATGGCAGCGTTTGGAATCCTAGAATATTGAAAACTTCCACTTCGTAACAGAATCTTGCGTGTGAAATTGTTTTGCACTTTTTCTATTGCTTCAGCGTCCTTTCTCCTGATGGGGTGAAACACAGTAGCGCCGGCCTCAACAAGGGGGCGGATATATGTTGTCTTATAAGCAGCAATATAGTTTTTGTACGTTTGTTTCTCTTCGGAAACCGAATCTTCATGCGTGAAACTTTGTGTGCTATTTCCAGTGATCACAACTGACACATTCATGTTCAAGAAAGAATGCAAGAATTTTCCGCGAAGGATTCCTTTACCCAAGGCTTGACTGTCAGTAATAGCCATGGAAATTGGTTATTTATCAAAAGGGCAACAGTGAGAAATACTGAAAGAGAACTTGAAACCCAAATTCAAGAAACCAGCCGAAAAATCAAAAGTCTGCATACAGTTTTCCTCGTGATTCTAATTACAGTAATGGCCCGTGGCGAGGAAATTTCACTCTCAATAAGTTTTTTCCCTAGGAATGAACAAAGAAATATTACGTTTGAACTGGCGAACTGGGCAATTTGCAAAGTCTTACACCGGCCTAAGGTAACCTATTTAGTCTGCAGAGCTAACTCGGTCAAACGAAGGGCGGATGCGAGGAGAGTGGGAGAGTAATGAAATTCGAAAACCCTTTGTCCACTGTGTTAATATAATTGAATCAAAGGCGGGTTGTACGTTTAAATGGCATCCTATCAGAAACTAAGTAGAAATGGTCAATGTTGCACCGAAGAGAAAAAAAAAACAAGAAAAACGGTCAAAATCCCGGGAAATGGGACCCCCTCCTTGCCCGTTGATTTCCTCATTGATGCGATCAACAATACATCGGGGTACCCTCTTCAACGCTGACGCTCTCATTGCCGAACTGCTAGAGGTACAGATAGCGAGCGTGGAGCGTACCGCGCCGATATTGCGCCGAAAGCGCCGTGGGGAAGGCCATGTTAGATCGCCAGGAACACATCCTCCGATGCTAATGGCATGTCGGTCCGCGCCCTTGTGATTAGGGGGCCACCTCCACTCAGTAAGTCTTTCTTTCTTCTACCTTCGTTCTTATCGTGGAATCCTACACTGCCTTCTTGTCAAGAAACCCTCGACATTGGCTTCCCACATTCCGAGGACCATGGCTAGCCTGAGCAATACCATTCGCGAAACGCCTATTACTGTCTTTCGTCCCCAATAGATTGTAATACATTATATAGTAAACATAATTGAAATACCAAATGAAACATATAAGTCAGCGAAAACTCTATCATTTTCTCCAGTTTATGACCACCAGATCACTCACGACACTATGCGGGCATTTTGCGCGAGACCGCCAAATCTCGAATATCTGAAACGGGTTATGAGAATTAACAAACCCAACTGGCATGCAGAGCGGCCACGCGTCTCTTGGATACGTCTCTTTTGATTCCGCCTGGAAGCCGTAAGTGGTTTTTTGCCTTGTTTCCGAAATTTGCCCTAGAGCAAAATGTAGGATATTTGTAGAAATGCGGCAAGTTGTGGCAGTGATAGTATCAACAGTCTGTACGAGATGGACGATGGCTGGATCTGCAGGAAATGTGCAGCGCAGTCGGCGAAGCATCAAATCCGTGTGGATCGCGTACCTATTGAGCTTCCGGTGAGAATTGAAAAATTTCGCCTGAGGAGAACTCTCCTGAGGATCTGGAACTTGGTTGAAATTTCAAACTTTAAGAAATTTCATGCAGAGATTTGAAAACTCTCTATCACTTGCAAATCTTGTCTCGCTTGAAGCTGCTGAGAGATTCTGCACTACGACTATATTTGCCAATTTGCACATTTGCTTTATTTTATGAAAATGCTGGATCTGGCAAGGATAAAGTGAGATCGTCTCCAAACACAGCCAAGGGCTGCGTGCTGAATGTGGATAAAGAGTCTGCTGGGAAACCCTCAACGATTGTATCATATGTGGTTCACGTAAGGGAGTGGGGCTGAAAGCTTGTGAGCCAGCGGCAAAAGGCCGAGGGTCAAGTGGTGTACACGTCCTTATCCTTCCAGGCAGGTCTGGTATGCATTTTTCAAGCTACTTCGCTGGAAATGAAAGGTTCGGGCACTTGAACAGGACTCGGTCCGAAAACGTGCTACATGTGTGGCGCCGCTTGCCATCGCACCATCTGACCCCCACCATCCGCAACCCTACTTCAATGTGTTGGGGAACCTAATAAACTGTAGTCGAAATCTTGTCAAATTTGATGTGTACGTAGATGAGATATCCTGTCTGGATGATTGCTGTTCAAAGGCCTGTGCCAGTAGAGGAGGTAAAGGAAGATGTACAAGGTTGAAGGTCGAAGAAGAAGAAACTTAGTGGGAAGACAGGCGGACCACCTGAGGGTGCGGCCCGACACGCGATTCGCCGCATAGGATATGCCCTGGCGATCTATCATGGCCCTTTCCGCAGCGATATCAACGTGGTACGCCTCGCTCTAGCTGTCTAACCGGTTGGCTATTAGGTAGAGAGAGAGCGTATGCGTTGAAGCGGGCAGCACCGGTGATAATCGCGTCTGTGCGGAAATCAGCGGACAAGGAAGGAGCCCCATTTTCCAGGCCCTACCCCATTTTTTCCCACTTTTTATCTTCCTTGCAATAGCCATCTCTAACTTAAAGGACGAATTCACGATGAAAAAGCAACCCATTTCAAATTAACCTAGGGATGGTGAGTGGTACACGAAAGAAGGAAGAACCATGAGAAACGGCCCAGAACCCGAGAAATGGGACCCCTTCCTTGCCCGTTGATTTGAGCATTGATGCGACTCTCATCGCTGTGCCCTCTTCAACACTACGCTCTCTCAGCTATCTAATCACTCGCCACGTATTGAACTACGGCGAGTGATCAGATGATCGGTGGGCGGAGATCGCCGGACCCGCCAGCTTTGAGGCATGATAGGTCGCCGAGGTCAAATTTTTCCATGCGAATTGCGCGTCAGTTCGCACCCTCAGGAGGTCCGTGGGTCCCTCAACTAGGTCAGTTTCCCTTTCTTCGACCTTCATTCTAATCGTGAATTCCTCCTTTAATTTTTAATGGGCTGCCTTTTCATCGTAGAAGCTGTCTTTGAACTAATACCCGTTGGCAATTATCTTGCAGAAGCTTATCATTTAACCCAATTAGCTTCTCATTGAGTGCTTTTTTAGTTTGCTCTCCCTCCCGGTATCACCACCTACGACGTGTTGCCTTCGATTCTTCCCTTGCCGCTAGTCAACTTCTACACAAAGGTCTGTCGTGGTTTACCATATGGCATGGCTCACCCCACTAGGCCTACATTATTCCATTGCAGCATGCCGCTGTAAAACTCATTGAGCAAGCTTTGGGCCACATTGAGCTTCTTGAGTGTCCTGGATGTAAACAAGCCGTCGAACTCTGTGAACCAAACGGTATTCTTTGTAAAACACAAATCGATTGTTTGCAACGACGTGCTTTTATTTATTCAGAGTATAATTGTGCTCTGTGTGTCTGCGGAATTGTATGGTGTACAGTTTGCAAGAAGGAACCACACTGGCCAATGACGTGCGACATGGCGGCCGAATGGAGGAGGCGATGGACACATCGCAGTGAGTCCTTTGAAAGACCCATAGGACATATTCCCCTGAAAGCATCTTCACTCATCCTATTGGAAGGAGCCCACTGACTGAGAGGCAGAATATACGACACAAATTGTTCGCTACCTCACGCAGTATTATGGCTGCCAGTCTCACCATCCTTTCTATCTACAGTTTGGGTCAAAATTACGGTAACAATAGCGAGCGGCCAGCAATTTTCAGTTTTAGAACCAGCGATTTTTGGTATAATTCTAAGTCCTTATTTTGATAATTCAATAATCCATCTTTGATTTCGTCACATGGAATATATTACTGACATGGGCAAGCCTTCAATTCCTCAAGAAGCAAGTACTACTTTACCCCGACGAGCTGAATTACATTGCAAGGCTATTCAAAAAGGCCCCATGAAACTTCCATCGCTCTCCATCACAAACTTCAGTGGCCTATTCACACCACCGTTCGAGCTGAATGTGAGGGAATACCCCTGCGTCTCCACGAGCTATCTCGCAATATCTGTGAAGAAGCGCTGAAATCCAGCTTGTTGAATCCGTCACTTGCTCGCTGAAGCGGCCATCAAGCGTACTCCCTTTCAAAGTACTGTTCAAACATGGGAATTCCTGAGTTGTGGAAATAGGCATTGTCTCGATTCCATGAGGAGCATTATTCAACAATCGCCCCCCCCCCCTCTTGATGAGAAGATATTCTGCTGTCTCGAATAAGGAAGGTAGTGCTAGGGGAAAACCAACCAGCCACTCGGATAAAGGGTTGCCGCACATATCATAGGGACAAGAATAACGAGTTGGAGACACTTCAGACTTCTGCTGCTCGAAACACAAATCTGAACAGAAAGAACCATCTCAAACTTCTTCATTTTCTGGTGCTTCAGACCATCAGGATTCAACAGGAAACACAGAGTATCACATCAGGATTGGGCGCCAACCCACAATGCCGGGATTGCTCAAAAATTGATGCTAACAGAATGCCGTGGAACTCAAATCACTTGAAGACGAGGCATTACAGCTCTCTCAGCTCGAGTCCCATAAAATGTTCTATATTGAGTGGGCCGGAGGCATGCTATGGCTACAAGCATAATAGAATCGACGATTATTTGAGCAGTCGGTCTTGAAAGCCAACGTAATTGAACCGACTCGACAACACGTGCGTAAACAACAATATCGGCGACTTTCTAGGAGGTCATCGTTATGCATCAATGCAGAAACAGCCACTCTAGGGAGTAATATTGTTCCCTACTGTGAATTTCTGACTTTGTGGCCACATTGGTTTTTTATGACCAACTCACCTTGTTGCCGTAATTTTTGCCCATCCTGTATGTATACTATTTTCGCCCTGTTCGGAATTCTTATAAATATGAGTTCCTCATAAAGCTTGATGCAATCACAGCACGTCAAGTTTTCAGAACTCGATGATAATCGTCGAACTCAGTGGTAGAAGACAAGTTACATGCTGCTGCCTTGGTCCTCCAATTGTGGTGAGTTCGATGTTTTCGAGTGGGCAGTTTTGAAAACGAAACAGGCTGTCATATGAATAGGGCATTTCCTTATTACGTGAATGTGATGGGTGTAATGATTCTCCTGGTTGAGAGTCATTCAGCTTGTATGGAGCCGAACCTGGGAATCCTAATCAGTCAGTTTTGCGCTCGTTGAAATCGAGCGTTTCACAATTTTAATCGGGTCAAAAGAATAAAAAGGGTAAGTCGAGAGTCGACTGCGCGTCGCAGTCTTAAGAAACAATCACTCCACTTTTTTGTTTTGATTTGGTCTGACAATGGAGGTCTTTCGGGGCAAGGTGCACTTTTTCAAAACGGTTTACCATCGGCTGGCCCCCGCAAGTGATTGTATATGCACATCCATCAACTTGCACGCCAGCCTAACGAGCATGGGACATTAAGCTTGTAAAATGGAAGTAGAATGCGATGCGCGCAATGCCCTCGACCGCAAAATGGGATTGATGACGCAACGGCAATGGTGTTATATCCTTGTCTCGCTTGAAGCTGCTGAGAGATTCTGCACTACGACTATATTTCATGCACATTTGCTTTATTTTATGAAAATGCTGGATCTGGCAAGGATAAAGTGAGATCGTCTCCAAACACAGCCAAGGGCTGCGTGCTGAATGTGAATAAAGAGTCTGCTGGGGAAAAAAAACCCCTCACGATTGTATCATATGTGGTGTCACGTAAGGAGGCGGGGCTGAAAGCTTGTTGAGGCTAGCCAACGAGCCGAGGGTCAAGTGGTGTACACGTCCTTATCCTTCCAGGCAGGTCTGGTATGCATTTTTCAAGCTACTTCGCTGGAAATGAAAGGTTCGGGCACTTGAACAGGACTCGGTCCCAAAACGTGCTACATGTGTGGCGCCGCTTGCCATCGCACCATCTGACCCCCACCATCCGCAAACCCTACTTCAGTGTGTTGGGGAACCTAATAAAGTGTATCCGAATCATGGTCAAATTTATGTCGTGGCGTAGATAAGATATCCTGTTGCTGGATGATTGCTGTTCACTAGGCGCTAGTGCCAGTAGAGAAGGTAAAGGAAGATGTACAAGGTTGAGGTTCGAAGAAGAAGAAACTTAGTGGGAAGACAGGCGGACCACCTGAGGGTGCGGCCCGACACGCGATTCGCCGCATAAGATGTGCCCTGGCGATCTATCATGGCCCTTTTTTTGTTGTTTCCGCCGCGATAGTCAAAAGACGTGGTACGCCTCGCTCTAGCTGTGTAATCGGTTGGCTATTGGGTAGAGAGAGAGCGTATGCGTTGAAGCGGGCAGCACCGGTGATATCGCGTCTGTGCGGATATCAGCGGACAAGGAAGGAGCCCCACTTTCCAGGCTCTACCCCATTTTTTCCCACTTTTTATCTTCCTTGCAATAGCCATCTCTAACTTAAAGGACGAATTCACGATGAAAAAGCAACCCATTTCAAATTAACCTAGGGATGGTGAGTGGTACACGAAAGAAGGAAGAACCATGAGAAACGGCCCAGAACCCGAGAAATGGGACCCCTTCCTTGCCCGTTGATTCGAGCATTGATGCGACTCTCATCGCTGTGCCCTCTTCAACACTACGCTCTCTCAGCTATCTAATCACTCGCCACGTATTGAACTACGGCGAGTGATCAGATGATCGGTGGGCGGAGATCGCCGGACCCCCAGCTTTGAGGGCGCATGATAGGTCGGGTGAGGTCAAAATATTTCATGCGAATGTGCAGTCATACTATGTTTTCTAGCGTTTTATACCCTCAAGCCTTAGGAGGACTTTACGATTAGAATGAAGGTCGAGGAAGAAGTAATTCAACTAGTTGAGAAGGCCACGGGGGGGGGGAGGGAGGGGAGGGTGGGGCGGCGGGGGCGGGGACCTTCTGAGGGTGCGCCACTGAGGCGTCCATTCGCATGCGGGAAAAAGAGGTTTGAACTCTGGATGACGCTAATGTATGCCTCAAAGTTGTCCTGGGTCTGGCCCGAATCCTCCGTGCCCATACAAGGAAAGGGGCATCAAAATGATCACGTCGCTGCGAAGAGGCTAATACGGTGAGGATTTGATTTAGAATAGCTAAGAGAAGAGCGTGAGAAAATGTTAGAGGAGGGCAGAAGCGCTAAGGAGTGCATCCAATGAGCCACAAGTCCAAGCAGAAGCGGACGAGAGGGGTCCCCATATATCTGGGATTCCTTACGGACCGAGTCTTCCTCACATGCGCTCTCCTTCCCCTTTCGTGTACCAACTCAGCTCATCCCCCCTCCGAGGCCTAACTTTGCCAATGGTGATTGCGGCGTTCCCAGCCCAGTGACCCTCGCGGTCCTTTAAAAAGAATGATGCAGTCAAGACAGGCAAAAATTTACGTGCGTCCCCAGTCATTGATCTTTCTTCTGGGGCCCATAGAAATAGCAGCTTTGGACCAAGCGTCCTGCGAACATCTTTGACCCTACTGTTAGTAGGTGAGCGCGGGGTAGCCGAACGGTAGGGTCGCGACACGTATTACATAGTCACGACACTTATGTTCCGTCTCTTTTCTTCCAGAAGCTCCCCCGATGGCGGACCCTTCCAGCATGATCTAGCATGTCTTTTCTTCCTATTCCACCTACACATCTCAGCCGACATCTACCCGCTGCGCCATTAACCCCTACGACATCTACACAGGACCCCTCAAGCAACTTGATCCTTCCCCAACAACTCCAGTTCTTGAAACATGCGTGCGCCTGGTACAACTTAAGGGCGCGGCCACCCCACACGACGACAGGAAAAGCCAATGCACTCCACACGCGCTCCTACGAACCCTCGCGCAATGAGCATCCCTTCTGTCCTCTGATTGTTAGTATCGATCTTTCTTTTGCACTTTTTCCCTCAGACCTGCACTCATTCATGGGCCATCTCTCATCCACTCAGATTTCCAGTACTCTGTCTGATCCTGACCCACATCACCCCGCCGTATGCAACGTGCGCCCGCCGCAGTGATCTAGCCATCAGCCGAAACTCGTCCACGCGCGCCCGGGGCGCTAACTGCGCCCCCACGAGGGGACTAACCCGCCAAAGCTTAAAATCGACCCCACCGTCAGGTTCAACCCTTGTTCGTCGTGCATAATCTGCCGATCGACCTGCGCACACAGTTCGCACAGGCTCTCCCTTACGCGCTCCTTCCCCCACCCCAAACCGCAAATTCCACTCAACCCCCCACCTATTACTTCGACCCTCGTTCTCAATTGAAGGATTCACTTCCTTTGAGACTTTTGTTGAGCCCTTATACACCTAGGTTAAAATCACTCGCTGGATCAGTAGCCACCACATACAATAGCAGATTACCAGTTAGTTACTGGACTGCACTTCGTGGCTGAGCGTATTGTGTAGCCTATTTTGGCAAGATCGAATGACGGGTGTTTGTTATGTTTGGCACATATGGCTTAACGAAATGCGCAGATTGTGCGATCCTTTACGACTAGCAAGAGTAAGCGTCACATCAACATTTATTACGCGCGTACTGTTTACGGAGAGCCTTAAAGCAAGCCCATCCGGGTTATCAGCCAACGAATTATCCTTTTCCCACTTCGACTTCAATAAGGGGGCATTTTCAGAACGGACTCAATGGCAGACAAAGAGAAAGACGAAAAGTATGCCCAGAAATCAAAATTTTAGGTGGTTAGTAGTTGTAAGGCGCGGTTGAAGGTTCTTTGCGTCGCTGAATCAGTAATGTTGATTTGATTCCCCTTCCACTCAAGGCTCTCTACATCATCGAATATGGAACAGCTTGGGTTCACATGCAGAACTCGCTGGTGGATTGTGTAGAATTAAGCAAGAACCTCACTAAACTCATTCGTCTGCACGAGGAGTTGGTCCGCGCTATTGAATGTCAAAGGTCAGTAAAATCATTTTCTCCTTTGTTCTTTCATACGTTAGTCCGACAGCTTCCTGAGAAATTGCTACTATTTCAGTCCGGGCTTTGTCGAAATCCTCAAATCACTGAAGGTCTCTGTAAGAAGAACAATTGATCTAATCAAGGAGAACTTGTAATTATGGATGATAATTTTTCTATGATATTTGGATCAGCATTTATGTGCGTAATTCACCTTCCGGTCTCCCGAAAATTACCCTATTTGGGCTGCGATTTAGTATTTGTGATATTAACAACGGAAGTATACTTCTTCTATTTTTTACATACTTTTTTGGGGACGGAATTCTCAGTGTTTTCTGCTCTGTGATCCTCTTTGACCATATGAATCTGTCAGTAAATTGAAGTGACACTCGACTACACGTCGGCCCATCTCCACCGGTTTCATCTCTGAAATTCGTCACGTTTCTCAGGCCTTGTCCCGAAGAAAAGCGTCGTGCGATCGCGATGCGATGGGAATGCGAAAAAGAATGCGTGGATCTCATACCACATGCTACTTCACCCAATTCCAATAATGTTTACGTAGGCGTGAAAAGGGTTCAGTAATTTATAATAAATTAAAATTAAATTAACAAAAGGGCGGAAGTGGTGTAGTGACAAGTGGCGCGCTTACCACGCGAGCGGTCCGGGGATCAAATCCTGGGTCGTGAGTCGCCCGGGCCAACCAAGCCTTCCATCCCTCCGGGGTCGGTTAATTGGTACCAGACTTGTCTGGGAGGATAAAAACACTGACTTGTACATCGGCTGGCCCCCGCAAGTCATTGTATAGGCCACATCGCATTCAAACGCCACTACGAATGTACAAATGGAAGTAGAATGCGTGCCGCATCCCAAAAAGGGATTGATCAACGGCAAATGCTTTATCCTTTATTTTTATTTATCACCGAATCATGCTCACCCTAGTCGCCTTCTTCGAGTGCAAGGTGAGAAAAGAAAGAGCCTTCCTTTTTTCATGCTCCTGCTCAAAAACTTCTAAGCCACAAACCAAACGAAACCGCAAGTAACATCTATTTTGTGATACATCTCCTTGTCATTACCAGCCGTGAGGTATCAGAATTATTGGGGCCGTCGCTGTCGGAATTGGACAGACTGTGCACAGTTCATAGAGGTTGTCGCTGTCGTAAAAAAGTTGAAGCTCACGTTGAAGCCAATCCCCAAGGGATGGTCTGCTATGTGGCCACCACATCCTGGTGTTTCAGATGCACAGTTCATAGAGGTTCTCGCTCCTTCGTAAAAGGGTTGAAGCTTTGCCAAAGATTCCCTCATGAGTTGATCACTGATGACAGGAGTGCGGCACGAGTGGCGTCTATAACTTGTTTCCTCTGCTGAAATGGGATAATTTACAGCAAGGTCGTTCTCCGTCTTTTTTGAGGGTTCAGGCGGTAACCATAAGAAATATCTTGCTCGTTGCAGCTATGAACTCAGATAAGTCTAGTATGCTCAAAAGCAGAGGCTCGCGGCAAAACTCCTATATTTGCCCGTAAAACTCAAAAAAGTACATCCGCTCCACGAAAATCGAGATCACTTGTTGAAAATGACACGACTGTAGATATCGAAGCTTAGCTGAATAGCCCTACCATGTCCAATGTGCAGCGGTGATCAGCCTCTTTCGAAGGACATCTGCTTTGTAGCTCAGCAATCGCCTTGCAGACAAAGAAATACGATTCCCGTGGCACCTCGAAATTGACCTCACTGCCTTTTTTCAGCTCGTAACTGCCAGCCTTCTGAGAGTTAAGCGGCCACTCTTTGGTTGGATCGTTGGCAACAAGTCACTGATAGTGATGGTGCATATATTGATGATAGATAGCACATGTGCTTGAAATAGAGTAGGCTCAAAAAGAAGTTCAAAATGCGCACAAACTTTTGAGACAACCTAATATTTCCATTTTAGTTGTATCAGGTTGTTTCATAATTCTTGCAGCAAACTGGCTGGATTTTTCATTATTTTTATTTCGTTGTTTCATTCATCCAGTGTAATACAAACCACAACTATTCACAGCATATTTCCAACGCATTGACGGTTCGATACTCCTCGTGCAGAATTCCACTGAAACGTAATCGAAGAAAGATTAGATGTTGATTTCGATACATTCTGGATTGGAACGAGAGATCTTTTTCGAGTTTGTCTGGAGGAATAAGTTGGTGGGCATCCAGCCCGAGGCCACTGCTGTAATTTGTATAAAGAAGAATTTCTCGTCTGAGAGTCCCAAATTTTCCTGGTTCTTCCATAATAATGTTCAACAGTGTCTTAGAGAAGCAATCTTTGACTCGT